>DF240527.1:75484-113898 GCA_000507305.1 Breviolum minutum Mf 1.05b.01 | reverse complement strand
AGTATCAAACATCTGCAACTCCAGAATCTAAATTTTCATTTTATCCAACTTTCAACCTTGCAGTAAAAGATTTGTATTCCCTGGATTCCTGTTTTGAGGCCTCAGATTGGGAGAAACGCTATGAGTTCGTTTGGGCTTTGGATAGCGACATTGACCTCTCCAAGGCCGTGACATGCGGTGACCGACGGGTCAGGCGGGTGGTTTCACTTGACTGACCCCTACGCGACGGGTCAGGCGGATTTGCACCAATTCCTGGAGATTGCGCGGCAGATGGATGCACCCATTGTTGGACCAACCTTTGCCAATCCCTTAATCAAACTCAAGTTGTAGTAATGAGAAAGATGAAGAAGATTGATGTCTTGAGGTGATGGAATCAATTCTGTTGGTTGATTGTCTGTTGATTCATGGGTGCAGAGTATCTTAGAGTTTGGAGGGTCTCTCATCTTGTAGAGGTCCACAAGGGCGGGGCATCGCTGGTGCAAATGCAGGACCTAGTCATTTTGAATCATTTGAGGCATAATTGCTTTCACAAAAATGACCGTGTGGCCAAGACAACGGATTATTGCTGGGCAAACTGGAGCGTTGCAGGATAGTTCTGCTAGGGTCATCCGTCGTGAAGGCCATAGTCCCACTAGGCATCATAGCCACCATGGACATCAAGTCAGTGGCACTGAGCTTAGCAGCTTAATGGGCTTAATGTGAATCAGCAGATCTCATGTTTCATCTACGCTACGACTTCATCCCTAGGTCCCAATGAGATGCAGATACCGGATCCAGGCGATACTGGACCTTTCAAGATGGCATGGTGGTCGATTAGTGCGACATGTCATGATGTTTAGGTTGCGACTTCCGCCATACAGACTTTGTGGAACTCACAGCACCGCTGCTGAAGTCTGCAGTGTTGCGTGGCATTGAATTGAGGCCGCAGAAGATTCCTCATGTTCCACGTTCATTTTGGAAAAGACAGAATAAATTGAAGGGCTACCGCCCATGCCGCCGACCCCAAAAACAGGCGGCAGTAAGAGATGTTTTGCGGATAAGAGATGTTTTGCGGAGAGGGAGTGGAATTGTTTTTATTTTCAGATATCTTTTTGACATGTCTTGAGATGCTGTTGAAGCTTGCGGAGTCTTGGTTGATATGCGGATACCGATTTCACCAGAAAGATTTTCTTTCTCAAGACACTTCACAGCACAGACGCAACGAGACCATTAATTTTTGTAGCACATGTGGACATTTCAGTGCCTTTTTGTTTGTGAAAGTCCGTGGATTTTTGCATCATCTACCAAGCTTTACACTTTACCCTTTTCTTGTGGTGGCCATGGTGGAAGTGGTTGGACAGTCACGGCCCCCAGCGTCACCGGTGGGCACGCATGCGAAACTCCAGAAGCCCAGCAGGATTCAGGTTTAACGGGTGGTGATTTGGTCTGCAGAGCCGCTGCCGTTTGGGCACCTTCGAACCCGCTAAAAGCAAAGGTGGATGGGTGGCTGGAAGCTTTGGCCTTGGTGAAGTTGACGTAACGGCCCTGGGCAGCACTGTTGGGCACGCAGCCAAACGANGGACCTATACTCCGCTAAAGGCACGTAACGGCCCCCAGCGTGGGTACGCATGCGAAACAGCAGAACCCCAGCAGGATTCAGGCCCAACGGGTGGCCAAGTGGTCTGCAGAGCCGCTGCCATTTAGGCACCTTCGAACCCTAAAAGCAAAGATGGTAGGGTGGGGCTGGAAGCTTTGGCCTTGTGAAGCCCTGGGCAGCACCGTTATGGACCTAATGGGCCTTGGTTGGATTGAGGTACTGATTTGGCTGCAGAAACACCGAGCGGGGCTACACTCTTTCTCAAGGTCAAGCTTTGGCTTTGTCCTTCCCGCTCGCCTCCCCCTCGAGCTTGGGCGAGGGGTCGGCGGATTTAGAGGAACATAGTGGAACAACGTGCTCAGAAAGCCGACCTCGACCAAGTGAACCACTCGACTGAGGTTAAAGAGCATCCTAGTAGATTGCCAGCACTGCATCCATGAGAAGTCAGACTGGGGCCTTGATATGATGCTGGGTCCTCGGCATGTCTCAAGATGTTTGACAGATGTCGGTCTCGATTTTGGATCACCTCGGATCGACTTGGAAGGTGGTGCAAGTACGTGTCGGAGAGGTGCGCCGCAAGAGCTGTGGAACATGCCTATGGTAGAAAGGACTGAAAACTGGAGACAGATTTCACTGTCACACTGATCAAAAGTGCGCAGATCTTGGCAGACAAAAACATTTTTTTTTTGGGTCCACTTACGCTTGGAACATGTTTGTTGCAGGTTTGGAGAGCAAGCTTGTGCGCTGGTGGATAAGACTCCCGTGATCCATTTAGAATCTTGTCTCGCTAAAACATCGGAAAAAGTGAAAGTGCTTTGGTTGAATATACCGAATCTACCCATATACACTGTTTCATGCCATATTATGCAGTCGCCTTCAGTTTAATACTATCTCTTATCAATACCCACAACCAAATCCACGACCGACTCCCGACCTTTCCTTCAGGATTGGGGTTTGGCTCCTATCAGTGTGGTCCTCAGCTGATGAACTCAACAGTCTGCAAGTATGGTGCCTGTTGATCAGGTCAAGATTTCTTTTCAGCACTGCATGCAGTGCAGGTGGGTTATGGTGATTGGAAATGTTCTGCGTATACGTGCCTTTTTATTGGGCCAGGCCAAATATGGCCGCTTTTGGTCACATCATCGAGTTCTTGACTGCAAACGACAGGAAGGAGGCAGGGCGCGCAATTTTACTTGGTAAGGCTTCAACCGCATCGATGTGCCTTCATGAACGGATAAGTGTGACAGGCCTTGTCGAGAACATCCCTGAGGACATGGTGCATGTTGTCGCTGTGGGAGTCTTTCATCCTTGTGGTTTGCAATTGGCATTTTGCTTTTCAATTTGATTGTGAATTGAAAATACCAAAAGACACAACATGGGTAGGTAAAGAATTTTCATGTAATTATTCACATTCACAGGTTGAGCACTCCTGTTTCCATTGTGTCCACAACATGGACCTCATACATTTGCACAGGAGACGGTACAGACGGTACAAGATGCTGCTGAAAAACATGTGAAGAAAACAGAGGACGTGCCATAAAATGTTGGCTTTCTGCCAGCTTTGGCTTAACTTGGGTTCGCTTCATTGCAGATGTCCCAATCCCTGCAGGAGATCGACAAAAAACATGGAAATTCAGGCTCTACAGTCAGAAGCTGAGGATTTTGTGTGGTCACTCTCAAACCACCCGGAAGGCCACGAGGGGGAAACATGCGTCCATGGTTTTTGGGCGTTTTGAGGAATCCAAAGCGAAGAAAATGGGCAACTCTACAATGAAGGCAGCCCAAGAAGATGAAGATGAGGCGAGCCCAAGCGAGATTTTAATGCCTTTGTCTTCCTGAATCATATATTCTCAGTGTCTCAAATTCGACTGGTGCAGTCTTGACACTTTAGATAGTTGGCTAGTTCCATACACCTATTGTTTTGTTTAATTTGTGAATGTGTAATTTCGTTGTAGAGGAGTCAAACGAGGAAGAACGAGACGTAGGTGAAGGCGATGCAGAGGACCCTGGTGGGCTTTGGCAGTTCCATGTCTAAGCAAAACAGAGACCTTAGACAGGAAACATGCCGAGAAATGGAGCGTGGTATAACCATGGCGCCAGTATCTTTCAGCAAAGATTCTGATACCTTTTCATTTTTCTGTCCTTTTCTTTTCTCCTACACACACACACGACCCAAGCTGGATCTTCGGTATCAACCAGCAGTTCCAAAGGTGGAATTTTAATGAATTTTCCATGGCTGCACAGTCTTGTGAAGAGTCTTGCGCGGCCGAAAAAGGTTGCATCAGTTACATGATGTTGCATCGGTTCTCCACAGCCTCAGCAAGTTGACACCAATCATGTTTATCGAGGAGAGCTCCCACGAAAGCCCTGCGACTCAGAGCTGGTGTGAAGCCGTTGTTGGTGATCAGTTGACTTGTCAATGCAGTCTTCAGAGTAAGGATATTTTCAAAATTTTAGTGTCCATCTTGTTTCCATTTCATTTGACACTGGCGACATGGCGACATGTTTCCCGAGGGTTTCCTGGCCAAGGTCATGCGAAGTCCTCGAAACTCTCAGCTTCGCCAAAGAAAGCAGCGCAGGAAGACGTCGACGAGGACGAGGACGAGGATGAGGGCGATGAAAAGGACCCAAAGATCACTGGTATGCTGTGATGAAATGTGATGAATACAATTGAATACACGGTATTTCATTGGACTCCAACATACTTGGATCTCAAGATTATACTTACCCGTTTGACTTGACAGGATGACACGACTGTGTCAGAGGCAGCTACTAAAAACACATCCGCACAGAAAGAGTCAAAGTTTGAAGCTGAGCTCCTTCGCAGAATGAACTCCAAGCAGTACAAATAGCCACTCAATAGCTGCTAGGCCTTGAGAGAGAGGCAGTTCTTTTTGACAGATCATAAGGTCCAACAACTCATCTGACGCAGTGCAGAAGGCAGGAATCCAAGCTGCTTCTCCTTGTAAGTAGACACTTGGGTGTGACTTGCAAGACGTTAGAAAATGTTTAAAAACATCCCTTTCTGTTATTGTAGCACTTTTTGAAACAGTAGATTTTGTGTCCGTGTAGGTTCAGCCTGCGAAAAAAAAGGAAGAGGTTTCAACCTTAATTTTTTGACCTCAGTTGGTTCAGTGTGATTGGCTTTTGATGTTTTTGATGTTTTTTTGTTGTAAGATGTTGTAAGATGTTGTAAGATGTTGTAAGACCTTTGGTAAGAATGATTGCATTGCTTGCTGGATCAGTGGCGTTGTGAGTGTATCCTGCAGTCTTTGCTTGCGAGGCTGCTGACGAGGAGAGTGATGAAGAGGATGAAGCAGAAGAAAATCAGGACTCTTGGCCCTTCCACCTGATTCCAACCTAAATCCTAGCCTGAATTTGACGCTTGTCTGACCTGTATGCATCACGAGGAAGCGTCCACCTCGAGCGCGAGAAGCAACATCACCAGCACAAACTCCGCGAATACTTCGGCTCAAAAGCAAGCTGTGTTCAGAACTAAGTGGGGGCATGTATAGATTGATTTCCTGAAAAGGAAGTCTTTGATACGTTTACTTTTACTGAAAAGGATTTGTCTTGTAGCGATGAAATGTTTAGAGAAATATCGAGCCATCATTGTTTGTATTCCACTGAGTTGTGAAAAAGCTGGAAAGCTGTGTTGACATGTCTTTTTGACAGATCATAAGGTCCAACAACTCATCTGACGCAGTGCAGAAGGCAGGAATCCAAGCTGCTTCTCCTTGTAAGTAGACACTTGGGTGTGACTTGCAAGACGTTAGAAAATGTTTAAAAACATCCCTTTCTGTTATTGTAGCACTTTTTGAAACAGTAGATTTTGTGTCCGTGTAGGTTCAGCCTGCGAAAGAGAAGGAAGAGGTTTCAACCTTAATTTTTTGACCTCAGTTGGTTCAGTGTGATTGGCTTTTGATGTTTTTGATGTTTTTTTGTTGTAAGATGTTGTAAGATGTTGTAAGATGTTGTAAGACCTTTGGTAAGAATGATTGCATTGCTTGCTGGATCAGTGGCGTTGTGAGTGTATCCTGCAGTCTTTGCTAGGCTGCTGACCAGGAGAGTGATGAAGAGGATGAAGCAGAAGAAAATCAGGACTCTTGGTCCTTCCACCTGATTCCAACCTAAATCCTAGCCTGAATTTGACGCTTGTCTGACCTGTATGCATCACGAGGAAGCGTCCACCTCGAGCGCGAGAAGCAACATCACCAGCACAAACTCCGCGAATACTTCGGCTCAAAAGCAAGCTGTGTTCAGAACTAAGTGGGGGCATGTATAGATTGATTTACTGGAAAGGAAGTCTTTGATACATTTACTTTACTGAAAAGGATTTGTCTTGTAGCGATGAAATGTTTAGAGAAATATCGAGCCATCATTGTTTGTATTCCACCGAGTTGTGAAAAAGCTGGAAAGCTGTGTTGACATGTCTTTTTGACAGATCATAAGGTCCAACAACTCATCTGACGCAGTGCAGAAGGCAGGAATCCAAGCTGCTTCTCCTTGTAAGTAGACACTTGGGTGTGACTTGCAAGACGTTAGAAAATGTTTAAAAACATCCCTTTCTGTTATTATAGCACTTTTTGAAACAGTCGATTTTGTGTCCGTGTAGGTTCAGCCTGCGAAAGAGAAGGAAGAGGTTTCAACCTTAATTTTTTGACCTCAGTTGGTTCAGTGTGATTGGCTTTTGATGTTTTTGATGTTTTTTTGTTGTAAGATGTTGTAAGATGTTGTAAGACCTTTGGTAAGAATGATTGCATTGCTTGCTGGATCAGTGGCGTTGTGAGTGTATCCTGCAGTCTTTGCTTGCAAGGCTGCTGATGAGGAGAGTGATGAAGAGGATGAAGCAGAAGAAAATCAGGACTCTTGGTCCTTCCACCTGATTCCAACCTAAATCCTAGCCTGAATTTGACGCTTGTCTGACCTGTATGCATCACGAGGAAGCGTCCACCTCGAGCGCGAGAAGCAACATCACCAGCTCCGAGGGATCCAAGAGTTCAGAACAGTCCGATGGCTCATCACAGCAGGCGTCAAGATGGAATATAACATGTAGATGTACTGTAAACGTTTACCCATTGTTTATCTCTATTAAAAAAGCAAGGTTGATGGCAACTCTAAAACCAGAGTGGGAGTTTGGATTTGGACCTCTGGATTTTCTAGGTTTTTTGGATGCTGCAGTGTGCAAAGATGCTTCAATATCTTTATATATCTATTCGTTGTTGACAGAGAGTTCTCCACCTGGCAGGATGATTCGGAGACATCTTCTGGAATCTTCAAAGTGAAGGTCTGCGCATCATGGAAGTCTGGTTGATGTGTCCCAAATGCGGAGCTGATTCGAGGCAAAATCATCTGCAACCCCTGTGGCCAATGATGCCGTCTATGGCCGTAGCCCCGAGCGTGTAGAAGTTGGACCCGAACTCAGAGAGTTTTGAAGTATTGAGGCGATGCCAAGCCGCAAAGAGCAGGTCCAGGTGAGAATTTTCTTGCATTGCTATGCTACCTTTCTTTGAGATCAAGTGATGAATGTATTATGTAAATGTAAAGTCATGCCTTGAAATTAGTTCTCTGCTGGTTCACTGTGAGACTGTTCAGATAGACTTGCAGTTTGTTCTGCCAGGTCTCTCAAACGAACTTGCGGTTTTGGGAAAGTTCTCTGCTGGATCGAAGGAGATGAACAGTTCAAAAGTGATGAAAAAGTCATGCATGGTGTTGGGAAAGGGGGTAGTAATTACTTGCGAGAAGCTTTTCCAATACAATTAGATCAGGCATGAGGCAAAAAGCTTGTCAGATCTTCATGACTGAGGCAAAAAGCTTGTCAGATCTTCATGACTGAAATCCTATGAAGCAAACCACAACCTGAAACCAGGAGCTAAGCAGTACGATTGATGCGCAGGGACATATTGAGCTGAAGCCGAAGGTAGGAGACCAGGTGAGCAGATAGGCAGATGGCCGAAATCATCCAACTTGGCACTGGCTCGGAGGCGCATGAGATGCATGAGACGCATGATGCTAAGGGAGGTCTCGAAATCTCCTTCAAGGACTCCGCAGGGTTTTTGAGATGCAATTTTTTGATGGGAAGTTATTGGAGTTCAGGATGCAGAGCTCCGACTTCGAGATGATATTCAACAGCTCAAAAAGTTGGAAGAGGAGTGGAAGGAAATGGTTAAACTGTTAAAGATGGAAAAACCAAATCAGCTGGCAACTCATGTTTGAATCACTTGAGTGTGATGTCATGAAACACTCAGACTCAGGAGCTGGAACTATCTCTCTTGACGTGACTTGGATGAACGTGGCTCCAATGTTACAGTTTGGAGTGAAATCACCATCAGGCAGACCTCCGAAGCCCGACAAGAAGACCAACAGGTGGACATCAAGTTGATTTCAAATGGATTCAGTGGGATCAACGGGGGTTAAATCATGTTAAATCGATTTCCTGTCAATTTCCTGGGTGATTTTGTGTTGTAGATTGTTGTTGTCATCAAAGTCGTCTATTTTGCAAAACTCTGTCCAGGTGAAAGCTCCAAAGCCTCTCGAGAAGGCAGAGGTTCGAAGTTCGAAGTGGCGTGTTGGTTGACTTTGGCTCAGGGTTGCAGCATTACATGCACACCAGGCGCCAAAACAGACCATGACAAAGGTGGACAAGCACCAGAAGTCCCTTGGTTTTGTTCAGCCATGGCAGCATCCAAGCACAGTTGGTGGTCGAAATTACATGAACTTTTAACATGATGACTTGCAAGGAAACATCGAGCAAAGACCCAGAAACATTCGAAGCTCCAAAAGGCTCGCTTGCATGAAGAGGGAAGCCAGTGGAAGTTGTTTCGACAGTGAGAGTATGTCCAAGTAACTTCCGGTGTTTCCAGAGTGTCTCACGGAAGCATACTCAACAGCCAATCCGGTTCAGGCTGTGTCTCTCATTGATTTGGATGAGCACATGGAAAAGCTTGAACCCGCAGCAGATGGACAGGACAGTACTCCAGCTCCAAAATGATTGATGCATAATGCTGCGCTTTCGTTTCATCATCTTGATTTCGGATGCGTGGCATGTTTTTCATGTTGTCAACATTTCATGTTGTCAACATTTGTGAGCTATTCTTATTGTTTCTTCTCTATACTTCCAACATTCTTAGCATATTCACCTGGCGGGTATCTCAACGCCATGGGATTCTCCCCCAGGACTCGCCATCCCTGCAAATTCGAGCATTGGCAGCCGGTGCACGTGAGGTAGCCATGGAAGTGGCGGAGGCAAAGTCTGCAGTCATTGTCTGACAAAATCTGGGATTATCCCATGGTTTCCTCAACAAAATGAAAGCTTCATTCCAAGATTTGAAGTCTTTGGATCTTCTATGATAGTCTAAAGTTCGACCGAAATAACGTGTGAAGCAAGAGCACCTTTCGAGACATGTCCAGCTGCGCCTGATTTGGGGAGTATCAAGCAGGAAGTTCAGAATACTGTGGGCGCAATGTCCTCTGAGCAGCTTGCAAGCACGAGGTCATCGCTTTTTGATGCTTTTTGCCAGTTCTGCATGTTCCAATCAAGTGTGATCCAAACTCACTGACTCAAGATCCGAATCATGGAAAGCAAGAGAGTGGGTCTCAACATCGCATGGATAACCATTACAACCTGATGGACTTTGAGTGTTTTGTCAGTTGACCTTTTGTGGGGCCAACATATTTGCAGGAATGCTGCTCTCCAGTCTGTTCAGACAGCCATCGCGGAACAGGTGAGCCATGAGTTTGGGCGTAGAAGAAGACATTTTTTTTTGTAACTTGGAGCTTCTTGTCTGACGATACTTACAATATTCCATGTTCAAGGTGCAAAAGCAAGAAGTGCACAAGGACAGACCGAATGCAAATCGTCAGGAGGCGCGGAGATGCATACAACGAATGCGTTGCGACAGATCATTGTAGTACTGTACCTTCCCATTGTGCAGGTCTCTTTGTCCCACAAGATCAGGGAACTGGAGGCATGGTTGGTACATTCTCCAGGGTTGGTACTGGCAGGGCAGAGCATTTGATTTCCACCTAAGGCTCAAGTAGCTTGGGATCAGAAGCAGATGGAACAGGACGCGCAGGACTGGAAGCTGTGGAAGTTATGTTTGTCTCTTTGCAACCCTGGTTGGTAGACAAAGCCAAGGGGGGTTTGTCTGAGGCTGTGCCTGCGAATTGAAGAATTGATGCCTTGCATCACTTGTATCTTAAATTTGACCATAACGTGCCCAACAGATAGATACCGTAGTTGGTTGTCTGTCGCCATGAAAGGAAGAGCTTGGTCTGAAGAACAAATTGAAGCAAGTGGAGGTGAGGACTGAGGACCTTTTTTCTTTTTTGGGGTTCGTTTGATCAAGAGACTTTGGGCAGAGGCAGAGCTGCGAGCTCGAAAAGCAGCATGGAAGTCGGTGAAGGCTCGATGTTTGGGCCTGACCGGAACAGCCGTCGTTGGCCGCTATTGGTTACCGGGACCATGCTGCAGCAAGTTATGAAAATTCCAGTTTGACCATGTGATGTGAGAAGCACTGTTGTAGTTGGGTGATAACA
Source organism: Breviolum minutum Mf 1.05b.01 (assembly GCA_000507305.1). NCBI lineage: Eukaryota > Dinophyceae > Suessiales > Symbiodiniaceae > Breviolum > Breviolum minutum. The sequence goes on along the minus strand of DF240527.1, from coordinate 103,784 downwards.
CATCAAAGCACACCAAGCATGACAGCAGAAAGCCCTCATGCGCTGCAGGCAGGAAGCAAAGTTCACAAGAAGACAAGAAATCTCAAGTCTCATGCAGTATCCTGATGGCAAGCTATGAGCCAATGCTATCGGTGGAATGAAGATGTGAACATGCTTGCTTCTCATGGCTTGGAGATTCAGTTTTAAAGACATTTCAAGAACATATCTAGCCATCGAGCGTTTTTTCACCTCTCTGTCAGCCGAGTCAGCAGTGAAACCAGAGACCCCTTCACATTAAAACCAATGAATCCTATGAGGTAAAGCTCAAAAAGCAGAAGCAGAAGTAGTTGCAAGCCTCACTTGCTAATGCCTCAAAGGATCAAGTGATTCAAGACCTGCAAGGATTTGGTGTTGCCGTTTGAGGTCAGCATCTTCGATACCCTTGAAGCCTAGCTAAAAAGATGTGTCACACTGCCATGGTGCTTTGCATTTGCAGCTTTCAAAATTCCAAGTATTTCTGTATCCATCAATTTGAGTGATCAAGTTCCGTGTTTTGATGTGCTTTGAGTCCTGCATCCCTTCAACTCTGCCGGTGTTTTACGTTCAAAAAATGTTGACTAATCCAACACCCTCAGCCGGACTCACTTCCAGGTCCCTTGACAGTACCAAGAAGCTGAGTTTCCAACTGGAGATATTGGTTGGGACATTTTTTTGGGAAGAGGACCATAGAATCATAGGTACTGGATTCCTGGATCTTTTCAACTCATTTTTTTGGGGAAAACACATACTGGTAGGAACTTTTTTTTTTTCAAATGTATTCTATCAACCTGTCAAGGTTGCCGCGTTGCCCTCAACCGAGCTTTGACGGCACCGGTGGCAGCGATGGAGCCGTCACTGATGGATGACCAGAGCCTGGAGTTCTCGTTGCTTGAAGCAATTCTGTTTCAAGCTGATCGTGGAGTTGGGGATCTTTTGAACTTTAGCATCTTTGAACAAATTGCTTCACTGAGATCCAAATTAGCCCAAAACAAGCCTAGGTAAAATTGAGTCACAAGGTTGTCACCAAGCATTCAGCACCACAATTCAAAGACTCGAATCGTCAGGTTCCGCAGTATGAGACGACGTTTGCATCGAGATCCTGGTCCACCAGCGAAGCTGCAATTCCAGGTTCAAACTTGCCTTGGAAGTGCAGATCTGTCAGAAAATTGCAAAAGACATGTTTTTTTTTCCTTTCTGGAGCTTTAGGATATCAGCTTGGCATTAGCTTTTGGCTCGTAGTGAAGAGATTATGAAGAGATGATAAACAGAAGCTCCTTGAGCATCAGTTCTCCCTGTAATTGAAGCTGTTGGGGGAATGGCAAGAAGACTAGAGGAACCCAGGAAACTCTTCGTTTTTCTTTGGCATTTGACTATGATTGACTCCTAAACCCACTGCTGAGAAACGGAAGCATTCCGAAGCATTCAAGATTTTCCAATGACCCATGCAACCGCTTTGATGCGCCGTGTGCGTTAAGATTTTCGTGTCGGATTCATGGCGTGGCTGCAAAAAGAGCTTTCCAAAGCTTTGTGGCTTCTGCGTTCCGACATCATGAGTCGTGCTGCTTGGATGCATCAAAACACTGCAAGTGACAAAACACTGCTGGCTAATCAACTGAGCATTAGAACTTCTCTTTCTTTTTGCTTTGGAGTGCCTGGATGGCTAAGTGGCACATGTGGCAACAGCATATCAGAAACATGGTCCGGCTTTCACAGCATTGCAATATCTCTTGGAATGTCATGAATGAACCGAGATCAACTTCAAACCCTTGGTGATTACGCTTGTCTTCCTCCTGGTGGTAAGGCCAGCTCCCACTGGAACAAACGTTTCATTTGAATGGACAGACATCACAGTATCATGTCGACAAGGCAGTCTTTTTTGTCTCCACAATTAGCTTCCGTTGAGAATGGCCACATTGCTGCAGGCTGGGATACTTTTGCAGTCCCATTGTCACAAGCTTTGGAGTTTTGCATTTTTGTTCAGGAACTCCAAAGGAAGGAATGAGCTACTTCTTCTCCGTTGGTGATTTCGGTGTAGCCGCTTGTGAGACTGCATATAAGGCACGCATTGATAGAGGAGAATCTGAGAATGATGAAGTCTGGTCAGTCTGGCCACCCAACCTACCTTCCTGCAAGGCAGGTAATGTGGAAAGATCTGGTGGCATTGGTCACTACGCTTGTGGTGCAGAAAATCAGTGCCTGGGTTAAGCAGGTGGAAACATGTGGAAACGTCAAAGAACTTTATAGGGTGGCAGAATGGCAGATCAAGATTTTTTTCTTCCTCATTTCATTTGATAGGTTTTGTCATTAGAGTATATTAGTATATTGTATCCAGTCCTGCTAAAGGATAATCAAAGGCTGAAATGACTGGCCTGAAAAACCAGCTTACCGTGGCACTGAGGAAGCGGGTGGCAGATGTAATGGAAAAGCTGGCAGGGACGTTGAAGCCCAAATTCATTCTCTCCTTGGGAGTCCAAGCCTCAGAAGACAACAAATTGACCGGTTTGACATGCATTAATTTGTTGTTTTGAAACCAAGGACAATTTCTACATCCGCGGTGTAACCTGGCACTTTAAATGGGTAACAAATTCTGCTGATTTGTAAAGGCTTTTCTTAAAAAGTGTGACACTCTTCTCACCAGCAAAGACCAACATCATCTGCTGACTTGCCTTCAAGGTGAAGAACTTGGAAGATCCGCAGTTCAAAGAATCGTTTGTCACTCATCCGCATTTCGATTCGGAGTTTGTAGGCAGTAACATGACGGTAAATTCAAGAATGCAATATGTAGAAATAGGATTCAATATCCTAATATGCGGTATTCTGATGTAATAGGCAGCAAGTGTACTAAGTCATGTCAAATGTATGTCATGTACTCGCAATATAGAAACAAATGAATATGATATGAATATGATTATGTGTTCTTGCTTTTTGCATGACTTTCTGTCTGATGTATGTACGTAGTTCCCTCAAAGACAAAGACTTGGAGACTACAGTGTGGATATGTGTGGATCTGGGAAAATAACAAGGACATGAGATGACACGACTTATAGTAAATCACTGAGATTGAATCTGACTTCAATCTAAGGTTGATGTGTATCGTTATGGTCACCTGGAAGAGCTTCCATGGCAGGTGCGATTTGATGCGATCGTTGAGTCCCATACTTTGAGCAAGTGGAAAAACTGCAGGGAACATTTTTGGGCACACCAAATTGTAGACTGAACAGCGAAACAACAAGAATGGTGGGCAAAATCACATGAACAAGTCGCAGTTTTTTAACAATACATCAAAAGTACAGAATCTTGAAGCTGCAAAACAAGGTTGCAGAGAAAAAAAACCCAACACCATCCTAAATGCACGTAGGTACATTTACGGGTAGCTGCGGGGAGGTACTGTCCTTGGCAAAACCCACACCATCCAGCTTTGCTGTCTTTATTACGATGAATCTCCATTCTTTGTGCTGATGCTTTGATTTTTCTCTGCTTCAAATCAACTTGGGTGCTTTTACATACAACATCTGATTTTGGATCCGTCGCTTTGCTGCCAACTCTACTTTACCCACATACCGTAGCTTTTGTCCCAAATCTTTTTACAGCATTGCTGACTGCCAGGTCTCTTTGGGTGACCATGACCACCGTGGCAACGTGACTGCAATGTTGCTGTGGCAGAACGAGAAATGGCAGCTCCCTTCCCCGCAACGCAGCTGAAGCAAGTTAGGGATGGGGCATCACCTGCACGGTGCAATAATATCCAGCAAAAATGTAAAGCAAATCTGCAGATATTGATCCAGTCCCCAGGTCATGCAATTACTAACAATTATTTGATCAATACATATCAATACTAAAACCACTGATTACCATATCTATATCTTTATTAAATGCAATTATCAAGTAATTCCAAAACACATTGGAGGCACATGACCTACGACCCCTCACATCACATGGAGGTATTATAGCTTCCAGTACCCCGTGGGCAAGAAGCACATGGAGTTTCTCATCACTGACTCGGTGGGCCTCGAGGGAGGTATGTTGGAAGAGGCCCCAGAGGGACGCCGCTTTGAAGAGGACTGCAATCGCAACCAATTTGGGATTGGAAAGAAGCAACAACCCCCTTCAGCCAACCCCTTTTGGAGCCCTTTCATGAGAGTTTTTGGGATGGTTCCGAAAAAAGATGCATCTTTTTTTTGGGGGGGGGACTAAAGAAGACGAAGAAGTACGAGATTTGTGACACTTCTCATTTTTGTTGCTCCTGGTGTTGCTGTACTTACTTCGTTTGCTTCCAGGATCTCACTGATGAATTTGCGGGTCTCGAAGCAGGGAAACGTCAGTGGGAGTGGATCCGCCAGCACTCTGCAGCTTGGGTGTTAAGGTTTGGAATGTCCACTTTGTTGATTAAAACATGACAGAAAAATTGCAGAACATGGCTCTAAACTTGGACTCTATAAAATGGAGCCACTTGGGTAAGGACAGTTATGGCGAGTCACCTGATGCTGTTTTACAGGCATGGCGTGGAAACTGTCAGCTCCTTGTGTGGGATTGCTGGCCGAAAAGGTAGTATCACATTCTAACATTCTATCGTAACAGCATCACCATGAAGTTGTTTATGTTTTCGATATTCGATTATTACACAACCTTTTTGAGCTTGGAACTACCTCTACCCTTCAATGTTCCTCATCATCCCAACAAACCCATCACCCCGTCAGGTGGTGGTTGGCCATCGTCCCCTCCGTAGCTTAGCCGACCGCGGTACCTCAACCGCCTCGCCGCCGGAAGCGGCAGCAGCGAAGAAGCTGAAGGAAATGTTGGCCAAGGAGAAACCAGTTCCTCGGATGCAAATTACCAGCCATTGTAGCGGAATTGCTTGGAAACTGGGGCTTGTTTTTTTTTGAGGCAAGAGTTTCAACGTGATGATATTAGTGTTTTGTTTTTTTGAATTTTTGCAAACTGGGTCCTGTGACTGGCAGAGGGTGCGAGCAGCGATGGGAGTCAAGTTGATTTGACAGGTACTGACTGTACTGGTTGTGCAAGAAATTCAGAATTGTGGGGCAATTGAAATCTGAAGAATCAATTATTATTGGAAGCAGCAGGGAAGCAGAATTGAGCACATTTTGTTTGCAGACCTTGCCAAGGTGGTTTTCTTGCATGGACACGACCATGTCATGCAACACTTTCTCGAAAATGACAAGCCCCTGTACCACTTCGGCAATGGCGTTGGTGGCATGGGCTTGCATCCCTTCAAACAATGCTCCAATTGCAGCGAGTTCAAGTGGGGTGAATCAGCCTATGGCTTCGCTGTTCATGAGGTTGGAAATTTGTCAATGAAGGTCCACTTTGTAGACGTCACTCAACAAGTGCGTCATTCAGTGGAAATTCCATTTAATGCATGAGTGACACCTTTGACACCATTGCCAATCTCCCAGACTCAGCGGCAACAAAACCTTTGTGGCTTGAGTGATTTGGCTGAGAAAATGCCAGTTTTCCACCTCGGAACTGTGTAGCCATTGGTAGATTCCAATGTGTAGAGGATGGGACTTTCGCAGCTCAGCCTGAAGGAAAACAGCATCAAGTCACGCGCAATCAAGGTATCCAAACCTTAGAGTTTGTATTTTGGAGCCTTCCAACTGGCAATGGCGATTGCCAAATTGCCTATTTTCTTGTGAGCCTTGCAGGAGCTACAGCTCGTAGAAGATGTCGTGCTCGTCTACGGTGGTTGGGCAGAGGGTCCTGAGATGGTAGATTTTGCATCTCTGGAGCCATTCAAACAGCGACAGGTGCTGAGCTCAGATGACAGAGTCAAAGAGTCAAAGATTTCAACAAAAACATCCAATCCAACTGTTAGATTGTTAGCATCTGTTAGCCTATGTTAGCCTCATTATAGTTCATTTAGCTTCTCAGAAATTCTCAGAGTTTTGTAGTTTCAGCTGGCTGTTTCTTCTCCAGTGGCATTCTGAGGTGGAGTCCCTTCACGTGAAGGGAACAGAGTACATCTCCCATCGACTACAGACAGCCACCGGGAACCTGCCGCTCGGACCGCAGCAGCCTTCATGTTGATGCTGCTGTCACTTCGAGATAAGCATCTCTGCACATACCAACGGCTGAATAACGTAGAACTTCTGTGCTAAATGCATGATGAATATTCTGCAAAATTGCAAATGAACAGAACAGAAAGGTATTGAAATTGATATATGTGCTGAGGTCTAAACTCCGATTATTTCCGTACAATAGGGGATGGTCATCAACCCAATAGTAGGGTTTATATACCCAATAGTAGGGTTTGTATACCCAACATAAGGATTCCCTATGTGGGATGACCATTCCCCCCCAAAAAAACATGACTTTTGACCCTGGCACATATAATTGGACATCCCCCAGGTTGGTCTGCTTGGAGTCAGGCCTTCCATCAGTACCTTTGGCAGATTCATCCACGAAACCCCACCTTTTCTGGTCCAACTAGATGAGTGTCAATGAGAAATACCCAACAAATTACAAGGACCTTTTTCTTGGGACATTCAAGCAGAATCAGCAGTCTTTTGTTGCCAATCGCCTGTTAGTTTTTTGAGCATCCATCTCAAGAAATATGCTGCCCAGCCTCTGGACTATGAGAAAACTAAAGCCTACATCCTCACCTTTACAAAGACATGCTGAAGGGCAATGTGAAAAAACGAAACTAGCGAGACATGATATATTCCCAGACAACGGTTAAGCATATGTAAACAGACTATTCCCATGACTCAAACATGTTCTTGAAAGCCTGGATGGGTTCAACACCAAGGAACCGAGCCCATCGATTGGCTTCGTTACAGCACAATGGTTTTCTGCATGTGTTTCCAAACAGGGTGTAGAGGAGGTGAAACAGGGCAAGCTGGAAAGGACTGAACACTTCAAGTCCGAATGATGGTGGGATTGTCATGGATTGTCGCTTCTTACTAGCCCAATTCGATACCCCACTTCATTTCCTCTACAAAATCAGAAGGGTTGACCCCTCTAGAAACAACTTTTTTGTAGAAGTTGTACTTTTTTATATTCTACATGACATGATTGGCAGTGTAGGTTGAACATTCACTTTTGCAGAGGGTTTCATGTTGATGTTTATTCGATGTACGTAACATTGCTAAAATGCTGGCTTTTGATTTTCTAGTGGTTTTTGGTGGGCACGTTTTGTTTTTTTCAATCCTGCCTACAACATCCAAATCACAACCCCTGTACAGCATTAGAGTGGGGTATCCAATTTTCATGAATCCATTTATTGTTTGTGCATTGGACTGGAGATATCAGAAAGTTTGAGCCCGTTGCAGGACCTCACCTGGAAGTTTAGCTGAAATCATCTCCTTGCTTGCATTGCTAGATTTTTTGACAGCGACCCCTTGCAGCACTGGCTTTGGCAGTACAGCAAGCCGAATAGTGACTCTGAAGGCCGGACCTTCATCTGCCAGTTGTGAAGTCAGACTAATGGCATGCATGGCATCTAACCATTGGGTGGGACCCAACTCCATCAGACCAGGTCCGTGAGGGCGGAGCCAAGTGTGTGGCTCACGTAGATGTACGAGCTATCTTTGGTGCACCTGATGTTGAAGCTGCACGACACACTGCCGTGATTCAGCTGTTTGAAGGCAGGTTGCATTCTGCTATCTCCACTCTTGGTGGAATGGATTGTCCTGTTCGTCGTTTCAATTTCTTCATTTTTTGGTTGTAAGAGATGAAGAGAGGAGATTTTAGATCCAAGATGATCAAGGTTGAAGTTGGAGTATCATTTTTCACATGGGAATCAGGTGACCCTTATTTGGTAGTATGCATCACATGTAACTAATGATTCAAGAAACGTCTTCAAATTGAACAGACGATAACACACATCTGACTCTGACGATGGAACGTGTTGATAGGTTTGAAGTTTGTATGACAGCGTCAGGCAAAGATACGAATGATGCCAAGATGAGTTTACTGGAAATGCTTCGCAGCCTTCGCCCGCAGGAACGGGTAGTGAGCTTCTGGAAGCTTGCTGATTCATGTACCCTCTAGGATTCTCCAGATATTTTTTGGTGCTTCAAGAAGACATGCTGCAAACGCCACACACCTAGATACCTGATTTTCAACCAGAACTTTTCAACTGTGATGACTTTAAACTCTAAACCAACCTGACCCTGACCCCGCGGACCCATTTGAATACAGCAAATCTGAAGGATGCCAAGTTGGAGAGGCAGTTACAGGAGGCAGTGCAGTTGCTGAGTGCAGCCGCAGCTTGCCTCTCAGGTTCAGAGGCTGGAGCAGCTGTGTGCTTCCCCTACCATTGATCCAATGCAGTGCGATGACTTGTTTAGAAACTTTGGAACATCATTGCCCTTGTAGAAACAGAAAAGTCTGTAAGGTATCTGGAAGGGAGGGGAGAGAGATAGGACCTAGGACATCCAAAGCACTCATGGCGTGACATTACGGTTTATCCCGACTCTCATTGTGCTCCAGGTGTCGAAGGAGGTAGAAACCACTCTGCTGGAGCTGGGCATCAGTGAGGAAGAATGGCGAACAACCTTCTGTGAAACTTGGAGGAATTTCACCAACAAGAATTGAACTCGAAGTGGAGGATTATTTCCTTTGAAAGGCAACCTTGGCGATCATGGTGCATTCAACACCAAAGACTCGACATTGATAGAAAATAGATTTCTTTTTGACTCAGGGAAGATCACAAGGGGCCCTAGGAAACATCCGAGAGATCATGGGATATAATTGATCTCACCTGAAATCCACACGACGATGGCTTGAGGAACATGACGATGGCCCGGCCTTGGCGCTATTGGGCTTGGAGCATTTTGCCTTGAAGATAGATGTGACCGGGGATGTGGACGGCGTCTCAAATCTTAGGGACCTCCTTATATTTGTTGGATACCATGAAACGCCAAAGAGAAAGTATGCTGTTGCGGTTTGCTCTGTTTTTGTATGTTGTCGTCGTTGTTGTTGTCGTCGTCGTCGTTGTTGTTGTTGTTGTTGTTGTTGTTGTTGTTGTTGTTGTTGTTGTTGTTGTTGTTGTTGTTGTTGTTGTTGTTGGAGTTGTTGGAGTTGGAGTTGGATCTGACAAGTTAGGGAGCCCATGGCTTTGCCAGCCCTTGTCAATCTATAGTTGTTTTAGAGTCTCCAAGGAAAAGTGCCGCTTGCTTTTCGTCAATATTTTCCGTGAGGTTGTATCGCTGTGCGGTCTGCAGCTTGTTGGAGAGTTTTAGCAAACTGGCAGGCTCGAAATATCTCGAAAAGCTGTCCTTATGATGTCGTAAAGCTGCAGTTATTATAGTTTCAATATGTTTCAATTCATGTCATGCCCTTGATCCTTTCAATAGCAGCCTTCCGAGTTCCTTGGTTTGCAGGTTTCTATGCTGGAGAGACCACTGGACTTGATCCAGTGAAAGCATCTCTGACAGTTCTGGAAACTTGTGCCACGCCCTCCAAGTGGGCAAGGGATCCATTGCAACGGTCTGCAGCTAAGACAGAGATCCCTTTAGGAAGAAAGAAATCTGGAGGTTGCAGAGGAAGGAACCATATACAGTAGTGCAAAGTCCACAGTTTCCGGTATTCTTGGGGCAGTGCCGTGTTTCTGGCTCCACAAAGGCCAGACGCTTCCGATGAAATGTGTACCATTCACGCTGGGTGTGTGGTGGCACTGCGCTGCCACATTCTGCAAACCGTGATAGAGCCCTGGCACGCAAGGGTGAGGTTGTGAAGTGATTGGTGAAGTACTGTGCTCACCTATAGCCCCTGGGTGGATTCTACAAGTCCTTCCATTCTGGACCTCATTATCTTTGGTAAAACTCTTCAACTCGTGCCGTGATGCGATGCCCGACTCAGGCTAGCCGTTTCAATCGTCTGTATGGAGGACCTTTTAAGATTGAGAGCGGTTGGGATCTGAGTTGAGATTTGTCTATCACAAGCAACATCGTCAGACTGTCGGCAAAGGTGATGAATGTGATACTTTTTGAATTATTGGCATATTATTGACATCACTACTTGGTACGTGATATCCTGTATGATGTATGATGTCCAGCATCTCTGTGGAATAACATTGGTTGGCCCAAACTTCAAGAATCCGCTGGCTCCGTTGTTCATTGAAGGTCCTGATCCTGATCCAAACCGGGAGAGACGGTGGAAAGAGCTCTTTAGCACCGTAGATGTCAATGGGAACGGTGCAGTTGAGATCCTAAGATTGCAATTTTTGAAAAGTTGATGGAATGTTCGAAGTATAGCTCCTGAACAGAGGCGCTTTTTGTCAAGTCATATTGGCATTGGCAGTGAAGATATTGAAGCGTCAAAGGTTGCTCGATTGTCTGAGGATGAAGGAATGGAAGGATGCACTTGAGAACGAAGATAATGACGAACTTCGAAAACTCTTTCAGTTCGACCAGAAAAAGATGAGAATTTTAGCAAAAAAGTTGACACTTGCCAGGATTGGAATGAGGGTTTGGGGTGGAAACGCAGTTTTTGGATGTTTTTGGCAGTCCGTTATCTTTTGTACAGCACGCGTCGTTCAAGCCTCGATTTTCTCGATGTTCCGCCGAGGTTTGAATCTGTGCATGAGAAGGCGGACAGCTGGGTCGACATGGAAGAATTTCGAAAAGCATGCAGGACTGAAACATTGCACGCACAAAAGAACTTTTCACAAGGCAAGGCAGGTTTGCTTTGTATGAAATCAACAGAAATCGGCTTCCAAACCAGACCCAGATTTCCTGAAGGATGGCACACAAATCCGAATTGGATTGGCACTACATCTACATGATGGCAGGTCGCGAGGCTGAGAAAGCAGACGACAGGCAAGCTGACGGCTAAGATGCGTCAAAAGAATATGGACATGATTCCACAAAGAAGGTATGACAAATACTGAAGCATCATGAACCATCATGAAACATCTTATGTAAATCTATAATCCAATATGATGATATCTAATGTAGTCTGAATTCCTATATGGCCCCCCTCTTTCTTTTTTTCATGGAGTCCAAGCCTTGTAATCAAATTGTGGGCTTCCATCAAGCCAGCAGGCCCAAGGACAAAGATTTTGCTGGGCTGGTCAGCTGGAATCGTCTCTTGTCAGTCCATGGAGCTTTGGAACAGGGATCAACGTTTACTGTAAGCTTTGGATTCACATTGTGATGATGATGATGATGATGATGATGATGATGATGATGATGATGATGATGATGATGATGATGATGATGATGAATTCCGAAGAATGACTTGTTGTTCTTCTTGTCCTTATTCTTCTTGCAGTCATGGTCGCACAAAATATGGTCATTCCAAAAAACCACCAGCCCACCAGGTCACTGCTTGGAGCATGGCCTTACACAGGACCTTTGGAGCAGTAGTGGTGCATTGGTGGTCCATCATAGGTGGAGAAACTGGATTTTCTTCGTGAAACTCAGGAGGATGCCCATTTGAAGAAGTACAAATCACACATCAGCACCTGGGCAAATCTAAAGTCTGAAACCAACTGAGTCAGCAATTTTGTGCAAAACCCGTACCCAACTCAGGTGTGCAAAAGCAGCTGACAGAAAGCAAATTTCAGGCAGGATGGTGGGTTGAAGTGGGTCGTAATGGTCTTAACTTTGGGAAATCCAAAGAATCTATACTATGTCCCATCTATGCTTGCATGAACCCTTGAATTCTGTGAGCATTTGTGTGTTTTCTGGGAGGGTCATGGAGGATCCCAAATTTAGACTGGTTGCGTTCCAGTCCTACTGAATCGCAGCTGGTTTCTCGAGTTGAACTGTGGATCCATGGATCCATCGAAGAGTGGAAGTTGCCTTGCAGGCATGGAAGCAACATTGCAGGTTCATCCTACGATCAACGGAGGCACAATCGCCGTTGTTTTTTTCTTTCAATCTTGGACTCCAGAATCCAGAACATCATTCATGTCAAGCAGCCGCACCATGTGATGCATCTCTTATTTTCCAGGTGGAAGAGGATCTCAATAGTCCGGGACGCGACGCGACCGAAAAGGCGACATTGGGCTATGGGGTTTAGGGATCAACCATTCTAGCAGTGAAGTACCTCCGGTTTCCTTGGAATGTTTTGAAGGTGCTGGGCCAAGACTTTGACAGCCAGCTCTTTATCAAGATTGCCTTTAACACCAACAAGAGCTGCTTGGATTTGCAGTGACAAGAAAACAGATCCATAGGAAGTAGGAATTGTTGAACAAAAATAGCTTGGGTTTCACTCGCCATGAAGAACCCACCAATGGCTTGTTGTCCCAAGGCTTCGAAGATGTGGCACTTTTTGGCCAGCTAACTCTGCTGCAAGCACACATTTTGGAGCGGTTGCCCACCGCAGATGTGGCAAGCGAGCATGCGTTTACATGTTGCTCATGAAATCAGGTATTGTGAAATTTATAGGTACCATTCTTATACTGCTATAAAAAGGTGTATCATATATAATATATGTATGCTTGAAAACAATAGGTTTATGAACCTGGCAGCAAAACCATGCCAAATCTGTAAGTTTTGTGGTAGCCAAGTTTGGGATCTCCTCGCAGTTTGGCCGGCGAGGAGAAGATTTGGGAAGCTCTGTTTCCAAGGTATTTGCCAGAGGTGACGCAGCAAGTTTGAGGGGCTAGAGATGGTCGAGTCATCATGTACAAAGGAAGTAGCCCCTGAGTGGATTCATCCCATTGCTACCAAGACTTGCATGCCTTTGCCAGGCAAATGGCATAGAGGAGCAGACTTGACCTTAGCATCATGAACCCATGATAATCCAAGCACTGCAGCATATAGGAATGCCAAGGTTGTGTTATGTTTCTGGCAGTGAGATTGTGGGATGCTGGTGACTTGTTTCCAACTGGTCAAATCTACAGGCCCACAACCGATTTTCGTTTGAATTCCATGTGTTTCCACCTGGCCCTGGGTGATGATTCTTGTCGTCTACCTTTGAGGTCTAACCTGCAGTTGGGGGTGCATTACATCATTCCAAAAGATGTTGGAGCTGGGGTCTACTTTTCTTTAGAGGCCCTTCCTTGGCGCCGCTGCCTCATTTCATCTAACTTGCTGATTTGCAAAATGGCAGGGCTGGAAGAAGTGGGAAGCTCGGGAAGCTCATTTGTAGGATCCTGAGTCGGAAGGGGAAGACAGTGAGATGCAAGTGGTGTTAGTTTTCTTTGACTCAGGCGAGATGCACAGCGGGAAGAGTTGGAGATGACACCTGCAAGTTCTCCTGTGCCGTTGATGCAACTTGAATTTGTCTGTTGAAAGTTGAGATAGGCATTTTTCCAGAGACGTCAGGACATTGTTGGTTTCTATATGAGAACAATGTACGTGATAACATATCGTGACCATATGTAAGCAGATAATCACAAGGTTCTGTTGCTTTTTGAGCTCATCATTTTTTTGAGAAACCCGGAATCTCTTCACTTTCTTGGGTTGATACCGGGTTCATGGTATGAATGGTGCCTAGGCGCTGGATGCTTCAGAGGCTCGACGTAGGGGCAAGATCAGTCTGTGACAACTTGAGCACTAGCATCGGGGATAAAGGATTAGATTGACTGACGGCTTCCCCATTTTAAACTACTTAAACACCATGAAACAATCCAAGTCAATAGTGAATGCAGAAGATCCCGACACACTTAGCCACTCAATGATTCGTCCACTCACTGACTCACCCGTACATTCAACCAATCAACATCAATCACCCTATAGATCAGGGATAGTCACAGACCGGGATTCACAAATTGGCCAGCTGTGATGCCATTTTCAGCAAGGCTTCCTGCCAAGATGCCGTTTCAGAGGCACGGTGGCCATAGCAGTATGAAGCCACGCGATAAGCAGATAAACACCGGCAAACTTTCGCGCTCAATCAAAATCATGGGGTCCCTTATGGGTCCAGGCCACTCGAAGCGTCACTTCCAGCCGCATTGCTCCGCCATCAGATGCAACCATTTTGGATGGCCAGCAACTTAGCACTTTCTACCTTGCCATGCAAAAGGTTCCTGGTCACACATCACCTGTGTGATTTGGGTCCGGCTGACTGAGTTGCTGTTTTTGCATGGATTTCTTAAAGGGGCGCGTCTCTCGTCAAGCTGCGAGGTGCCAAAGTGGTGGTTGAAGAGCACTGTACAGAATATCCTTCCAGAGGCCCTGAGCATTCGGTAGTTTGACATGCCTACCATAATATGATTTCAGAAACAATTTGTCTCAGGTGGTGATTTTGCAGAAAATTTTCGTACTCGGCTGCCTGCAACTGAGCTTTCACTCCTGTTTTTGGCTTTGATCAAAAGGTGGCTCCCAGAATCTTTCTTCCAATGTTGGACCAAGGCCTTCATCTATCAGCCAGAATCTTGCACCACCAATCAGCATTGATTCCTTCACACCCTTCCAGCAGTTTGGCCCTGAGTTCACTTCACATGAAGTGCCATGAATCGACTCAAAGCCCCTCAGCTTCAACTTCCAAGGTTGAGGCCGACAATGACATTGGTGGATTTGCATCCTACAGGCGCGCCATGGTGTTTGCCAGCTGTTTGCCTTGATCCATTGAAAGGACTATGATAGGAATTTAGTAGGCAGAGATCTCCATTTTCAAGATCCAAGCGCGGATTTTGCGGCGTGTTGCAAACCCGCAAAAAATAAGACCAGTAGCATAGCCCCAAATACAGAGTAACACATAGTGAAACCAAAAAATATCAAAAAACCATAGGAAAACCCTGTCACTGAAGCTGTATCATTGACTCTTGCAGGAATTGAGCAACAATTCTGTGGCTTTGATGACTTCACTATTCAAGCTACGTTGCCAAGACCCGACTCCCTGGGCAGTGTCTTGGTTGAAGTCAAGCACAATTTTGGCTCGGAAGTGTTAGGTTTAATTGGAAGGATGCTGGCAGGGTGACAATCATTTACCCCCAAATGATCCCTATTGATAACTCTATTTGTATGTCTATATATTCGCTTCATGGGTTTTGTTGACGAGAATCAGTATCCATAGGACCATAGGATGTGGGCATGGAAGTTGCGAAAGGTGCAGCCTTAGCTTCTCCAATGTCTTGGACATCTTCCGATGTGGTGCATCAGCCACTCACACCAAAGGCCGATGTTTTTCGTTGATCGATCTTGTCCTTTGCTTATTGCTCGATAGCAGGAATATTGGAGTAATATCAATATCAGATTATTAGACGCATATATATATACAAATAACATGGGAATTCTTTGCAAGTGGAAAAGCAGCTCTTAAGTGCATCTGTCATTTCAAGTCGCATGTAGGCCCAAAGTCTTTTAGGACTATGGTGACTGAGGGGTCCCAGGTCTTTTGTGTCTTGAAGACGGGTGAGCGGATTCGGAAGGTAGCTGGCATGGTGGTGGAGCTCTTAGAAAAGGAGGCCATAGTGGGATTCTTGGCTGAGTTGCTAGAAGGTGTTTCTGGTGGCGTAGTGAGAGGCACTGTGGGATATCTCCGTCTGCCCTATAGCTCTTTGTCTTCTGCCAGACCTAGCAGTTGGACAGCTGAGATTAGTCGAAAAAGCCCAGATCCTCGAGCAGCTCGGGCTGCATGGTTTGGTGGAGAGTTTGTGGATTTAGAGTCAAGTGAAGCAGAAGTGCCACGTGGCTCGCAACCATGCTCCTCAAAACCGAAGACCGAGGAGGCTGGAGCCAAACCGGCCAGTCTTTCAACAGGCATGAAACAACTGCAGATGATCATGGGAGAAGGAGAAGAAGACAGTGCTTCCGAAGGAGAAGACAGCGAAGACGACGACCCAGTAGAGAGCCGTTTCAAGGCCCCTGGTGGAAGAGGAAAAAAGGGCCGGGCCGAGAAAAGCACCAGAAGGTCCAAGGAGAAGAGTCAGCGAGAAACCTTGATGGAGATGGTGTTGGCGAATCAGGCTGCCGGTCAGGGTGGCTCCGACCTCATGCCACTCCTTTTGTGGCAGATGATGCAAGAGAAGAAGGATTCAAAGAAAAGCCGACGTCGCAGCCGGAGCAGCAGCTCTGGTGGTTCAAGCTCCGACGCTTCGGCTCGAGGTTCATCAGCCAAGGGCATGAAAGCGGTGCATTCCCTCAACAAGATGCATCGAAGGATTCAGGAGCGGCCACGCCGCATCGTGAAGGAGTTCGAAGCAGAGATCAGAGAAGAGCTAGGGGTTTGCCCGGGCCAATCTTGGACGGTGAAAGACTTCATCCGTCGGATGAATTGGGGCAAGTACAAGGGCTTGTACCGGGCTACGATGATGGACGTGGCCGTGTACGAGTACCTGAGAAATCAAGAACCAGACATAGCTGCTGCACAAGTGGTGCAGAACATCAAGGCAAAGATGCAGTGCGTACTCGCCCAGGGCGAGTGGCACACAGCATGGCTTTTGACGGGTTGGTAGACCCTCTCACCCGAAAGGAGTTCGCTGGAACCCGCGAAGAACTAGCAGTGGTCTCGGGTTATGTGTCATCCCTGAGCAAGCTTCGGCGACAAGTCAAGGAGGCCGAGAACCTGGGTGCTGCGGAGGAAGCGGAGGCCAAGTAGCTTCTGGGGCTGGTGGGCAATCAGTGCAAGTGAATTCGGATGGTGGGGTGGGTGATCCTTTCCTCACCGGCCGGAACACCAAGTTCCGTCGTTTTTACACGTGGCAATCAAGCATCCAAGGTGCCCTACCTGAACGGTCAGGTGGCTCAACTATGAAGGTCAGCTTTCCATGTGTGCTCCCCTTCCCTGAGGTGGTTAGTGTGGGGAAGATCCTTAGACGTGCTTCAACTCGCAAAGTGGTGTGGGCTAAGCGGTGGGTTAACTGCCTCTTTTCTTTTTACAACTTTGTGGAGCTGGGGTGCCCGGATCGGGTTGAGCACTATGAGCCGCGGGGTGGCTTCTACCAGGGTCCTGAAGTGCGAACTGCTGGTGAGAGGCTCCTTGGCGAGATTATGACTTTCAGCTCTTTAGGGATCCAAGAATTTTCTCACAAATGTGAAAGTGGTAAAGAAGAAGTACAGAATCTTTTAGCTGCCATGGAGGATCCTTCCTTTTCTTATTTTTCCAAACCTTTAGATTTGACAATGACGACTGCGCTTCCAGTACATGCCAGTCGAATTGCGATTCCTTCAACAGCTGGAACCGTGGATATGCTACAACATTTACCGCCAGAGCGAGCCAAGATTGTAGCAGATCTAGAGCGTTTGAGGTTACCAGAGCATTTGTGGAACAGAATCCCAATCGCCAGCCATCGGGTGGAGCAATGTGAAGAAGCTGGTGTGGCACGGCGTCTTCTTCAAAGCAAGATGGTGGTGCCAGTGAAAGCAAGTGAGTTGCCCAGGGATAGAGCTGGACGACTCATGCTGGGAGGCCTGTTCGCAGTCGGTAAGAATAGCGCCCGAAGATAGGTTGATTTTTGATCGCCGTCCGGAGAATGCGACCATGGAGAAGTTGCATTGGGCCGACTTACCATCTGGGGCTTGCTACACCCGAATGACTTTACAACCTAATCAATATCTTAGGGGATCTGGTGAGGATTTAAGGAATTTTTATTATAATTTGGAATTACCTTCTGGTTGGGTTCGATACAATGGTTTTGGTCGGCGTCTTCCTAGAGACATCCTGATTGAAGAAGGGTTGGACCCTTGTGAAGATTATAGACTCTGCTTCAGGGCTCTCGGCATGGGGGATACCAATGCCTGCTCGATCGCGCAAGCCGTTCATGAGCATGTGCTGCAGACAGAGGGGCTCCTGAAGCCTTCTAAGATCCTGCGATATGGTAAGTCTATACCACGTGGTCGAACGTGGCAGGGTGTCTATTTGGATGATTTGTTGGTTACCCAAATTTGTGAAACTCACAATGTTGGTCCTGTTGAAAGAGATTTTGAACCTCCTCCTCCTTCCCCTAGTGATCCTGACATGGTTGATATTCGTAGGGCGCATCAAGCTTATGAGAAGGCAGGCTTGCCCCGAGCTGAGCACAAGGCGTTCGTGGGACAGACCAAGTTCAAGGCTTGGGGTGCCGAAGTAGATGGCGTAGCTGGTGTCGCATCTGCCCCGTTGACTATGCGCCGGGACCTTTGGAGTCTTCTGAGAATGGTGTTGAAAACTGGTTGGGTGTCAAAGAAGGTCATGCAGAAGCTTTTGGGTTACATGTGTTTTTGTTTCCAATATCGACGTGAGTTCTTCAGTTTGATCCACAGAGGCTTTGTTTTCACTGATGGTTTGAAAGAAGACAATTGGTCCCGGCTTCCGAGCGATGTGGCTGACGAGCTGCGTGCAGTAGCGTTGCACTTGCCACTAGCTGTGTGGAACATGAGACGGGGTCTAAGTACCCAGTTGGTGGCGACTGACGCTACCCCCTCGACAGGTGGTTCTACAGTGACAACTATTCCCATGAAATTGGCAAAAGAGTTGTTTCGAAGATCTGAATACAAGGGGAAGCACATTCGCCTGGACGGGGCTCGCTGGATCACGACATCCCGGGTGGTCCGGAAAAGGGGTCTTCCGACATTGACCAGCTGGCAAAGGGGTTACATTGGACAGTGCAAGACAGTTACAGTTTTCGACAAACATCCCATGTTAACCTTCAAGAGTTGCGTGCCATTAAGATGGAAGTTAAACGGTGGTTGAATGATATAGACAGCTGGGGGCACATCCGCCTGTTGTTGACGGACTCGAAAGTTTGTTTGGGTTGTGTTGGCAAGGGGCGATCCAGCAGTCGCAAAGTCAATGGTATTCTTCGTAGCATGTTGGGGTATCAAGTTTGGGGAGATTTTGCTTTGGGGCTTTGCTATGTACATACTTCGGCTAATCCTGCAGACCATCCTTCAAGGTTCAATGATCTTCCTCCCCCTGAAAGACTTCCTGGTTGGGCTTATAAGTTTGGACTGAAGCAGCAGATGGGTAGTGGCTACGAGGTTTTTGCTGGCTCGGCTCGTATTACAAAAGCTCATTTGGAATTAGGTCTGCCTATGTTGAAGCCGGTGGACATTTTGTGGGGTGACGACGTTTTCGATCCAAAAGTTGTTGAACCTTTGTTGGATGGAAGATGTTGTTGGTTATGGCTTGCTCCACCATGTTCGTCTTTTTCCCCTTTAAGAAACTTGGATCCAGGGGGCCCCCTTAGACCTGCTGGTTATCCTGAAGGTGATGAATCTAACCCCTTTGTTAGGAAGGGAAACCGGTTGTGGAGAAGAGGGCTTAAGCTTGCTTGGATCGCCCACCAACATGGCATACCGTTTGCTTTTGAACATCCTCGAAATAGCCGGGCCTGGCAGTTGCGAGAGACACTTGCTCTTAAGCAGCGTACTGGGGCTCGATGGGTGAATGCAGATTGGTGTGAATACAGAGGTTGGGGAGACATGCCTAATAAGAAAGCCACAAGATTTTTAACTACTATTCCATGGTTAAATCAACATTGGTGCAAGACTTGTCAAGGAAATCATGATCATGGTAAACCTCTTCGTGGTGTTCGTGCAAAGGTAGCTGGTGCATATCCCCAAAAGTTTTGCAATGAGCTAGCTCAACACTGCTTAGCTTGGAAACGGCCGTGATGGTGCGGCTGCGTGTGGTAGGGTTATCAGCCCCCTACCGCAGTGGACTCCGAGATGGCTGGGCTTGGGCTTTGAACAGAGCAAAAGAAGTTGGTTTCAGTTTGACAAGGAATTCAAATCCTGTTGAAGTTGATAGGTTTTTATCCCGTGTTGTACAAGAAGCTTTTGACGAAGGTGAAAGGCAATATAAGGTTACTTTGGCTATAGTGGCCGTGCAGAGAAAGCTGTGCATCTCGGGGTCGCTCCTTCGTGCGACATGGACTGCCATGAAAGGATGGAAGTCCCTCCGACCCAGCCGACCGCGGGTCCCTGTGACTAGATGGATTCTGGAAGCGATGGTCCTGGTGGGGTTGATGAAAGGTGCTGAGTGTCGAGGGGCTGCCAGGAAAGAATGGTGGTCAGCTGCTTTAGGTT
Source organism: Breviolum minutum Mf 1.05b.01 (assembly GCA_000507305.1). Classification (NCBI taxonomy): domain Eukaryota; class Dinophyceae; order Suessiales; family Symbiodiniaceae; genus Breviolum; species Breviolum minutum. The sequence goes on along the minus strand of DF240527.1, from coordinate 83,901 downwards.
GGTGGTTAGCCTTTGAGGGTCTTCTTCGGCCAGTGGAAGTGTTGAGGCTTCAACGAAAACATCTGGTGTTCCCTGAAGATGCATTGACTGGCCCCGATCCTAATTTGGTAGTAGTGATTGAGGAACCAAAAACTAAACGGGTTTGGAACAAGCAGTTTGTGGTGTGTACTGAGCCGGGGCTCATTCAGTGGTTGCAGTGGTGGGCACAGCAAATGCGTCCGAATGATTTTTTAGTGTGTATGTCACGGCACTCCTGGAGCCGAAGATTGCTAGCCGTATGCAACAGTTTAAAACTTGAGGATGTTGGCTATACGTTGTCTTCTTTTAGATCTGGGGGTGCAACCTATCAGTTTCGTCAACATGGTAATTTTAGTGTTTTACAATTCAAGGGTCGGTGGAAGAGTGCAGCAACAGTTCAGTTTTATATTCAGGGTGCTATGGCTGCACATGCAACATGTGCAGCTGGAGCAGAAGCGGCTGAGAGAGTCGTTTTGTGAGAGCAGGATCTCAGTGGCTCGAAAGGGTTCCTGGGCAAACTGCGGCTCGACTCTTGCGGCCGTGAGCGAATGGTGCTGGGCAAGTTGGCTGTGGCTTTGCGTTCCATTGCCAGTGCTTTGGAGGAGATTGAGGAGAACAAGGGCAAGGCTGGTTGGGAAGTGGTGGAAGAGGTTGAGGAGCAACCCCAAGAGCCTCCTCCTACCTGTCAACCTTGTGGCTCAGACGTGGCCTATCACAAGGACATTCGGTACTACATTGTACTGGGTGGGGGCAGGAAGCCGGAGCTTCGAGGATTTTGGAGTGGTGAAGCTTCAGTTGCATGGAGGACCTTGGAGAGCCAATTAGTGGGAGGAAAGCTCGCAGGCTCAGGAAGTCGCCTGAGACGCGTGGAGAACTTCAGCCAGGGTCTTGAGATGTGGGAGAAGCAGTTCCCGGGAGAGGAGATGACCCATTTCAAGGTGGTAGCNTTTGTGGTGGTGATCTTTTTTGGAAGAAGGATGTTTTTGAATGAGGATGTTTTTAGCCGATTTTGTGGTGGTGATCTTTTTTGGAAGAAGGATGTTTTGGAAGAAGGATGTTTTTGGAAGAAGGATGTTTTTAGCTGGTGCTATAAGTCGTTGTGGCCATTTTTCTTTTGGCATGGAAAGCCCATGCGTACCTCAGAGAACCTTCCGATGGATGCAGCCAAAAAGAGTGCCAGCTTGACCAACTGCTGCACTAGCAAGCAACAAGCAGAGAATATATTTTTATTTTCATCCATATTTGCCGATTTGATGAGTGTATTTTTCAGATGGGTTGAAACCACCAACTAGATATTATGTATAGTATATATATATATACATATATACATATTATACAATCTATTCATCTCCACGAAGGGAACTCGTTTTCACCCTCCAATATCTGTGAACCAATGTTTAGGTAGGGGCCCGAAGATTTAGCCGTCAACATGTCGACTGAAACGACTGAGACGAACGAGGCCTATCCAATTGGAATGCTGGCTGGTCTGGAGCAAAGAAGTCATGGTGAACTTGGCGATTGCATTAGAGGGGAGGGTACCCTCCCTGAAACTAACAGTTCGCCCATGAAAAATCCCCATTTTTCCTGGTTTCCTACCATAAAAATGGCGGATTTTTCCAGCCAGCTATGTTACTGTAGTTTCAGCGAGGGAGTGTAAAGCTGCGATTTGGTTTGGGGTTTGGGGTTTGCCTTTGAGCCTTGATTTTTGTTGTTTGGGTGGTGGTTTGAAAGATTTTTTATTTTCATCCCTACTTGTGGAAGATTCCCATTTTTGACTACTATTTCTCAACAGGGTTGAAAACCACCAGATAGATGCGATTTGTTGCGCTTGTTTTTTTTTTGGGGGGGGGTTTGGCTGTTGGATTGTTAAGAGTTGATTGATCGGTTGTTTAGTGTAAGACTATTTTCCCCAAAATGACCTTGTAATTCAGGTTTCTGGTTGCGAAAAAGGAAAAAAAAAAGGACGGCCCCACTTCAGGCAACGAAACGGCCCCGTTCACCATGGTGCGGGAAGAGTTATCAACCTAGCTGTTGGGGGCATAATAAGAGAGAGAGAGAGAGAGAGAGATCATCCTACTTGGGGGCACAAAGAGCATCCAGGGGGAAAGTGCTTGGAGTAGCTTTCCCCCTTGGCTGGGTGGTTGGGAGGGAGCGCAACAGTTAACCGAGGTTGAACACGATTATCAAGTAACAAACCATTCTTGATGATGATTGCCGGTTGCAAGCCATCAACAAAAACGTATAATTTCCGACTTATAGATACACCTATACAAATTAACATCACGCTATTTTTTGCCAGGCAAATAAAGGGCGATCTTAGCTGATTGGATTTCTTCAACGATTCCGACTATCACTAGGAAAGGAGGACAACTCAACATCAACCTCCAAAATTTAACAGCTCGCCCCTGAAAATGATGATTGGATAGGTAGTGTTAATGGAAGAAATCCTGCACGGATCCTACAAGGGTTGCTGCCTAGATCCGAGACAAAGACCACCTATAGGTGCTGCTCTCATGAACAGCTTGGCTGCCCGGGCTACCACTACACTGGTCCTGGTGCCGGAGCAAACACACATGTCCCTTGCCAAAACAAAAGATAGCTATGGTGGATGGACATTTAGTACGAGGGTTTAGTACGAGGGTTTTGGAGGTTTACTTTAGTAATGATATTAGGTTTCACAACATGGTTGGTTTTGCAATTTGGGTTTTGTATGGGAAATTATCCGAAAAATGGCAGATTTCTCACTTGTCGGAGTCTTTAGAGAGTTTGGGCTGAGGGGAAACGGCTCTTTCACGTTGTTTCACAGGGGCTTTTAACGGGGCTTTATGTGCTTGGCATGCACGTAGGTGAGTGGTTTGGGGATCAAACTTGAAGAAAAAATGACAGGTGAATAGAGAGACAAATGAGTGTGTAAAATTTACATTTATATAGATAGTCTGTCAGAACCAGGGCATTGAATGTTTCTAAAGGAACACATATTTTTTTGGGACTCAACAAAACACTCACTCAGGTTGTTGTCACTCATCACTATGTCTCTGGCAGTGCCGGGGGCGGTGGCGGTTCCATCTCTGGCGGCGGTTTCATCTCTGGCGGCGGTTCCATCTCTGGCGGCGGTTCCATCTCGGGCGGTGCCAGCGGTGGTGGCAGCTGGTCGTCCTCGTCGTCCAGCGGTGGCAGCATTGTGGTGCACCACCACCACCACGTGATCAACTAGGCGGGTTGATTCATGAGTAAGGTTTGTTGAATAGAGTATGGCTCAACATCACTGGGTATGAAAGTTCATTCCCATTTTTTCCCGACAAAAGTGGACTGAAGGGGGTAATTTGTTGGGGATATCACCTGAGCTTATTTTGTTTTGGTTGGTTCTTGTCATTATCATCTTGTCGGAGGTTTGAAGGACTGGGACGCGTCCTTCATTTCGACGCGAAGTGGTCAGAAGCTTCATGCCTGGCAAGGGGGTGGGGTGGGGGTGGAAATTGAAGCTTCTTGCATCAATCATCCAAACATGGCAGCAACTGGTTTCGCGGGGGGGTTTAAAGAGCATAGTTGACAAAATGATGGATTTTAGTAAATGGTGGCTTAGTTGTTGATTTTGCGTTGGTGGTTTTACTCTAAAGATATCCTCATGTACTTTTCGAGAATGCATATGAATTACCTGCACCTTCACTAGTCAATTATGGGTTGAATGTGATTCTTCCACTCGTAAACTCCCAAGTGCACACAGTGGAACAGTCCTAAGGATGTCCAGTCGCAACGGTTACGACTCCGAGTTTGATGTTCTTTTTTCCTTACCACGGAAAATCATACCCGGTGCTCCCGAAGTGTATTTTGTGTAAGTGACTATCGTCATGTCATATCATGTCTCAAAAGCTAAGGACCTTAATAAGCCTTCCCTCCATCTTAAAAAAAAAAGAAGCCAGGCATTTCTGAGCTGTTTAAACCCTGGGGAGGTTGGTTCCCTCCCCCAAACAAAAGAATATATATTGTGTTTTTTTGGGTACACAAAAACGCAATTTCACAGGAACCGCCCCTGAAAAATGGTGGGACTGGAAGTTGGAAGACGATGTCTTTTTCTTTCAATTCCTATTTTTAGAAGGTATCTTTTCAGGGGGCGAACTTCCTGTTAAACTTCAGGTTGGGTACCCAACCTGCACCAAGGTGACCCCCAGACATAGCACCTCCAAAGCAGTGAGAGACGATATGCTTGAAGATATCCAGAAACAGCGCTTCATGGAGCCACATTCACAACAAAAAAACCCGTGGGTTGTTTCTCTTCGAAATTTGAAAATTTTCCCCCAATTAAAAGTGGGTCCAAACAAAACATGGTGTTGTTTTTTTTGGCTGTTTTTTTTTGGGAGTTATGAAGAAGACATAGGAATTTCCGAATTTCCCATGATTTTCTCACGACCTTGTTTCCTTTTTTCGGTGAAGAGCCGAGTCAGCAGAATGTTTCAAACCTGGTTGCGAATGTGGTCAGAAAATCTCGCTGAGATGTCAACCCGTACATCGCTTCCACCGGTGGTGTTTTTTTTTTCTCCTGGCAGTTGGATGGACTACCCGAAGTAGATTCCTATCTTTACGAATCCGGAAAAATCCCCAAAACATTCGTGGAGTTTTCAGCGAAAGGGATGGCCGATACATCTTTGAAAACACCTTGAGATTTGGTGATTATCATCATGATTTAAAGTTGGGAATATCGTGAAATCAGAATCATGTGGGCCTATTTTTTTCATGTACCCCGCCCGCCAGTGGAAAAATGTCATACACTTCACTAGAAAATAAAATAGTCCTTACCTGTCAATCTTAATTGTACTTGTTGGATGTGTTATTTTTGTGTTACGATTCGTAGTTTTTGGACATGTGTGTTGATCCGGGTGCCAAGTGATGTTTGAAACTGCTTTTTAGATCCAAGAAGATTTTGCTTGAAATTTTTCTGGACCTTTTTGAAAGCTCCAACAAAAACCTCTTCCAAACGCCGTCCCAGCACCTTCTATGGAAGTTGTGTCGTCCAGGCCAATCACTGGGGTAGTTGTGAAAAAAACCTGACCCAACAGGCCGCCACCAGCACTGTTTGAAGAACCGGGGAGCTCCCATGGGTTTTGGCTCGGGGGAGTCTCTCTCCTTCCAGCAACTTTTTTTTCTTCCAGAAACGTGGTCGTTGAAAAAAAAGATGGAAAAAATCTGCGAATGGTGAAATACATGGAAGTTTGAGCTTCAAAGTTGACTGCAAAATAAAGTTGACTGCTTTACAATTTGCTCCTTTTTGAGGCAGAGATCTGATTTCAGGCGTCATAATATGACCGTATCCAACTTGTTTATTAAGATTCACTTGTCAGAGATAAATGCAAAGTCTAGATTTGGAGCTGTGGTGGAGAAGACAAAGATCTGGGTCAGTTTGTGCTGAGAACATCCTTTCCAGCTGGTGGTTTCATATGATTTCTTTTTCGACACCAACGAGAATTCATGAAAGACCACAATTTTTTTGGAAAAGGCAACAACATCTGAACAAAACAAAAAAATCCCAGAAAAGCAATGCAGCATACAAAAAAAACACCGGATGTTTTCTGCGAAGAAGGCAACCACCAGCTGGGTCTTTTTTCCCCTCCTGGATCAAGATCTCCAAGCGAATCTGATTCAGCCTTGCGATTCGCTACCGGCTCTCGCCGAGCTTTCGCTGAGAAACCGACTCGAGAAATCGAGGTGTCTCCCTCGGCTGCCCGGTAACCGATGATGACCCCGCAGACTGGCAAAAAAGATGGGAATCCGCAGATCCTTAACGCCACGTTTCTGGGTGTTGGGCTTGGGATCATTAAATGCAAACCTCATTTTGGGATCAAAGTTGATGCAAGTCGATGGTAGATTTGAGGGATTTTCCCTTCTGCATTGTTTGGGTTGGTATATATAAGCCGTAATATAATGACCCCTGGTGTGTTTTTTTCTATTTTCATAGCCTCCTTAAATGCGGATTCAATGGTACATGCTATGGCGTTTTTTCGCCCGGAAATTCCGTTCAGAGATTGGGGGCAACTTCCATGAGAGGGTGGAACCGCCCATGGACATGGAACCTCAACCACCAAGATCTATCAAGTACATCCCCATGACATTGGAAATCCCCCATTTTCAATAGGACATACATCGACTCATCCATGGTGGATTTTCCAGCCAGTCATGTTATTTTCGGGGGATTACATCAAATTCCATGATTATCAATCAACCGATGGCATGTTGACAGTGGAAATCCAGCCATTAAATTAGCTATTTTTTTTTGGGGGGGGGTTCAAACAATCCAAATGTAAGGTAATTTTGAGGATTTCCCCTATAATACAGTTGATGGTTCAGAACTCCGGCTAGCCAGTTGAGGTTGGTAGTTTTCCCAGTATTCTACAAGGTCTGACAACATCCCTGGTGGTTGTTTGGGATTTCCTCCATCAACAGTAGTGCCTTTGGTTTGGAGGTGGACGTCTGAATACTTCCGCAGCCTTCCTCTCGAACTTTCTTTGCTGAGAGCACGTTCTTTTGGGAACATCAATCCAGCTATGGTTGTGGCCGGAGGGTGGGGGCGCCAACTGCAACCCAAAAACGGGGATGTTCTTTGGGTACCTTTTTTTTTTTTTTCGTATTTTTTTGATATCTTTTTGGCATCTTTTTCGTATCTTTTCTGGAGTCGTGGTGATTTTTTCAATTCAAAAAGTGCCGCTTTGTGGCCATCTTTTGAAGGGTGGAAAGTGTCTCGCAGAATATTTTGATAGTTTGGCACCAAAAAGTTTCCCTCAATAAGGCAGGGTTTATTGCAAATTGCCTGGTTTTGGTGGGGTCAAAGAAGCAGCAAATCGATTGTCATTTGATGTATTTTGCCCAAGAAATCATGCAGTGTTTGGGTTGGTGTCATGTAAGGACCCTGCAAGGAGAGACAACATGGTTGGATCCTTTCCAAAAATCAAGGCCTTTTCAGGTTCTTGAAAAGGGGTGGTTTCAACTATTTTTTATTTTCACCCCTACTTGGGGAAATGATCCAATTTGACTATATAATATTTTTCAAATGGGTTTAAACCACCAACTACTTGAATATTGGCCAGTTTCGGATCCTATTTTGTCCAAGATGGTGCTGAGTCGTTTTATTTTTCCGATCTTCGAACTTGTCATTCGTGAAGTTTGAAAAATGGCATGTTGCAAGTTCCCAAAATTTTCGTGGAAAACTGGGAGTGGACCTGGACCTGTACTTGGGGGCTGCTACTGCTATGATTCTGCTCGAAAAGGAGAGCTGTTGAGCTGTTCACACAAACCTCCCTTCCCAAAAGAATGCTATTTTTGCCTGGTTTTTTCGACCACTGTATATACCCTCCCTGAAACTAACAGCTCGCACCTGAAAATAGATGGTTGGAATACCATGGTTTCCTTTTGGGATGCCAATTTTTCAGGTGGAACCCTGACCACCACATTACTTGTCCCCTCCGAATTCAACTTTTCAGGAGCGTTGGTGGCGGTGGCAGCATGGCGGTTGCAGGAGTGAAGTTTTCGGGGGGGTCTTTGAGCAACTTTGGTTGGATTCCTGTAATCAAAGGAGCTTTGCTTTTAAGATGCTTTGAGATACCATCATATTGCAGGATTTCATCTGGCTCGAATTCATCCTGTTTTACTGCTTTTTCATTTGTGTAGTGAGCAGACTTACTCTCCAGAAAATTAATATGGCAATGGAAAAACCACCATTTTTTAATAGGAGCGTACAGTACATGTTCATTCATTTGCTTGGAATTTTTCGGTTGAACGGCAGGAGGTGGTGGTGGTGCTGTTGCCGCTGGAGGTCACGTCACGGGGGGGGGGTCGGTCAAGGAAATCCTAGAAAACACTTCTCGCCCAAAAAGACAATGGATACTGGTCAAATTATAGCGACCTCACACGAGTTTTCACCCCAAATGGTGGCTTAGTAAGGGAAATCCCCTTATTTCAGGGAAATCTGGGTTGGTGAAATATTATAATTTGGCCAGAATGGATAAGACTTAAACAAAATGTATATGTGATATGATATTCATGAATATTCCACCCAATTTGTTCGAACTTTCGAGGTTATTTTCGTAGTGGGTATGATTCAATTCTATATGTATTACTGGTATGTTGAAGCATTCCAGGAGATGCTTGTAATTTTATCATTTTCGATGTCAACCATTTAGAAATTGGACATTTTGGATGTGGGATTTCCAAGGTGTTGGGCTAAATGGAAGTTGGTAGGAACCCTCGTAGTTCCGTCGTTGCCGTTGCCGTTGTTGCCGTTGTTGTTGTTGTTGTTGTTGTTGTTGTTGTTGTTGTTGTTGTTGTTGTTGTTGTTGTTGTTGTTGTTGTTGTTGTTGTTGTTGTTGTTGTTGTTGTTGTTGTTGTTGTTGTTGTTGTTGTTGTTGTTGTTG
>DF240527.1:8076-66845 GCA_000507305.1 Breviolum minutum Mf 1.05b.01 | reverse complement strand
GTTGTTGTCGTTGTCGTTGTCGTTGTCGTTGTCGTTGTTGTTGTTGTTGTTGTTGTTGTTGTCGTTGTCGTTGTCGTTGTCGTTGTCGTTGTCGTTGTCGTTGTTGTTGTTGTTGTTGTGGTTGTCGTTGTCGTTGTCGTTGTCGTTGTCGTCGTCGTTGTTGTTGTTGTTGTTGTTGTTTCTCGGACTGTCGGCTCCTCCCAGGGTTGCACAACAGCAGTCTATAACCCAGCTTCTTGGTTGCACAAAAAAAGGAACCTGCGCAGAGATTCTCGGGGATCCCAACGACTCAGACTCCGCCGACATTTTCCAAGATCCCAAAAATGGCACCACATTTTGAAGGATGGAAGAAGCCGGAAGGTTCTCCAGGAATCTTTCCGGCCAACAGGTCAAATTCCCCAAGGAGTCAAGAATATCATCAATCTTCCTTAGGACCTTTTGGTTGATGGAAGAACTCCTGCATCAGTTGACAACAGAGAGTATCACATGTGGAATTAGTTTTAAGTATTGTAGGTGATCAAAGCTGGATTTCTTCCTTATCATCAATATGTAGATATATAGAGCTACATAAGTGCTTTGGTGATTGGTCGGTCTCCGCCTTTGGATTTTTACTTTGGTGACACCGACACCATGATGAGAATCCAAAAAAAACACCACTTGATTTGGGAGTCACGACATGTTTTGATCCACTTTACATGTTGCTTATATTGAATACATAAACACCGAAACCTTTTTTCTATCGATTCTAGCTTTCCAGTTTTCCGGTTCATCTCTATATCTTCAAACAAAAATTGCTATGATGTTATATTGATATGATATGGACAGTTTATCTATAAAACTATACTTCATAGTATGGAGATTGTTTGGGAGCTGAAAGGGAAAACCACTCAAAAAATCTATGAAAACATCCGGTGAGTTTTGAATTACCATTCTGAAGAGAGATTTCTCTTCAGTTGATGGTGAGATAAAAACGCGAGAGTGCCAGACTCCGCAAATTGACTTTTTTGAGGCAAATTGCGAGTTTTTTTGGCGATCAAAAAAAAAACACCACCTGGAATTTCGTTGTTAAACCTGGAACCATACGATTTGACAAAAATGGCCTCCAAGATTAGATAAACCACTTAGATGAGGGTCCAACAAATCTATGGAAGGGGGATCTCTGAAAGAAACACCAAGAAACTTACCTTTCATAGCGAAAGCCCTGGAAGTCTGATAAGTATTGAATGGAAGAGATTGGTGGGCAAAGGTTTTTTGTTCGTTCGTGGACGATCGCTCCCGTTAAGCTCACAGAGCTTGGGTGTTATCTAAGGGTGTTGGCACGAGATTTCTGAAGCACTCATCATTTCTTAAGGGATCACACTCCCAAAGACGAAAAATAGCCAGGCAGCCCTGCCGAACATAGCCGAAGCCGGGATGGTCGGATGGTGTTCCAAGCATTTCTACTTTTCAGGGGTCTTTGGGCTTTTCGTTTTCCACGCGGCTTTTTTCGGTAGATCTGTTTTGGTGTCCGAGTTTTTTTTCGGGACACTTTCAAGGCGGCTTTCCAAAGCCAAGACCAGCTCTTGCGTTTGGAGCAATGCTGTGCGCAGGCCAACAAAAAGGATGGGGGTTTGTTTCAGGAGTGACGCAACAAACCATTCAAGTTGGTTTCTTCAAAGGGAAGGGTTATTAAATATGCATAACAAGAAGTGATATATACATATATATAATATTTATATTGATGTGTATAATACTTATTTATACATGACATATATAGTACATATATGCACTCCTATTAAAGAACGTGTGGAGGAAAAATCTTCGTGGTCACCATCGCCCGGCTTCAAAAAACGCCACTGCAACCGTAGCATGGGTTTACCCAGGTAAATCACCCATGAACGAACAAGTGACGTCAAACGACCGAGCCTGGGACCAGCGGAAAATTTCAGGATTTCAACTCCCAGGTTGGTGAAATCTTCTTCCAATTTGGCCTAGATGAATTAACGAGTCTCACTCCAAAAAACTCACAATTGGCAGCGGAAGAAAAAACGTTTTTTTTTCCAATAGGAAATACATCTATATAATTCTCGTGGTGGAAAAACTCTAAGCCGGCTACGCTTTTCATTGCCGTTATGGAAACACTAGCAGCAGTCCCCTGTTGAATCAACCTTTGTTTTTTAGATATTTTTTTTTGATCAATATTCGGAGTGTCGCCGGTGCATGGGAAACACGTATTTTTTTTGCGTTACGGCCTGGTAAAATAACATAGCAATGAACTAGCCCCAGTTTCAATAGGAAATACATCTTCAAAGGGTCCATACCAGAGTGTATCATTTACAGGAGAAATTTAGCTGCAAAAAACCTTGGTTTGTTCGGAAAATGATTTTCAGCCAATTTTGATAGACTTGTTTTTTTGAAATGGGTGTGCCGGGAATTTTCCCATCAAGAAACTCGGACTTTGTTGGGTCTTTTTATGGTTTCAACAAATGTTTTTTTTTCCCTACCCATCCTGGTGGTTGTTTTTTTGGATGGAAAAACCACAGTTTTTTTTTACAAAAGTTCTTCTTCATCCCTGGAAGGTCATCGAGAGTCATCGGGAAGTGGGTCATCTTGTTTTTTATCTCTAGTTTTTCCTTGTTTTTTTTTGGTTGGGTCGTTTTAAGAAATTGCCGGACAGTTTTAAGGGGACCCGGTTGGGCCGTTGGGCCTTGAGTTGGTCTTCTGTTTTTATTTTGGGTTGATGTTTTTTTTGGAAGTCTCTATGGTTCTTTTTTAAACCAAGGCCGAAAAAATGCATGTGTTTTTCGAAGAAAAGCCATTTTCATGAATTTTCATTTTTCGGGGTACGTTCCACAAGCGCGCGAAAAAACTTCCTTAAGTGATACACGAAAGCTACTCCAAAACCGATTCCCGAATTCCAATGATTTCAAGAGACAAGACACAACTTGACATTCCCAAGGGGTTGGCCAGCCAATCTCTAAGGTAAATTTTTGGAACACTTACCCTCCTGGGAACTAACATATCCCCTGAAAAGTCCATTTTGAAGATGATTTTGCTTTTCCCAACTTCCCCAGGTGGGATATGTGATCCTTCCCTGGAGGGTAGGTTGACTACAAAGGCCCACCATTTTTTGTCCCCCCATAGGAGTTCCCTACAAAAAAATCCAAGTCGTGTCCCGTTGGTCACTTGGGGGAGAGAGTTCAGACGACACCCCGCACTAGCCAGGGTGTGATGGCTGCCTGTGCACCTGCAGCACCTGCAGCTGATAAGCTTGTGATTCATGACAAGTACCTTTGTTTGGAAAAGAAAATGGTCCGACCAATGAACTTCTTCTTTGGGAAAGCAGGTTTAGGATATATATATATAGAATATATATATATATATATATATGTGTATTTAGATCAATTTTACCTGGGCAGAAAAAAATACCAGGTTAACCACCCCCCCGTTGGAAGTTTTAGCAGGTGACTCCGGCCGGTTTTTTTTTGGAAGGTGGTTCATTTGGAATATTTCATCCTGGGGTTCTTATGCTTCACCCAAAGTCCCACCATGGTGGGTCACCAAAAACCCGTCATGGAGCGTTGTTTTCTCAACCAGACAACGGAACGAACGAACTTGACTAGAAAATATTTAACGATATTTCATTGCATTCTTTTTAGAGAATGGATGCGGGGTCATGGACATGTAGTGAAGGTTATGCATCTTTCGAAACATATTTAGCATGATTTACCATCAACATGTGCTGAAATTTACTGAAGTTCTTTGCCCGTCAAGCCGCCAAGAATGAATAAACCGTTCTTCCTCTTTGTGGTTTCATGGAAGTGCTTATATGATTTCAGGAGTACTATGGGTTTGGGAGAAACACTGTTTCCACTGTTGGAATTAGTAAGACGTAACAAGCAACAAAGCCAACTGGGAGCTTGGGTTTTTCACGGAGCGGAGATATCCAGCAGAAAACAAGTGAGTCAAAGAAACGGTCGCAAGCTCCCAGCATGCTGTGGAGGTTTGCAGGCCTTTGAACACAGACTCACCATTTCCAAAAAGTCATTTTCCGAAGCATGGTAGTTAGCCACAGATTTTGTTGGGAAAATATCCAAAAAGGTCGGGACCCATATTTACAGGTAGTTGGTGGTTTTCATTTTTTTTTTTTTAAACCCCGGATTTTCTGGGGAGATGATCCAATTTGACTAGTTTGCATGCTTTTCAAACGGGGGGTGAAAAAACACCAACTAGAAAAGACCTCCCCCACTTCCAAAACCCTGATTCTCCACCTATTGAGCGCTCCTTGGCTTAAGGTACTACACTCAAGTCAAGTGTGGAACCCATCTGTTCACGTGGGGACATTGGCCTTTCAGCATCGGTTTTGTAAAGGAAATTTGCTGCAATTTTCAAAAGGTAAAGGTAATAGCAAGTGCCAAAAGGGGGTGGATTTTGGAAGAAAATCGACATGCTGGTTTACTGGAAGGTAATATAAAAAGAAGGAATTTACACTCAGTACGTTGAACTGTTGGAAGAACTTACAAAACGTGCACCGACGATGTCAGAAATGGCGTTACTTCAACTTCCTTGGCTTGGCGGTGAATGTCGTATTGATTCAGAAACACTCCAGCTCACCACCTGGGATGTACAACACCTACCCTCCCAAAAGCTTAAGAGTTCGCCCCTGAAAAGGTACCTTCCCAGTAGTCTTCCAACCACCATTTTGTCAGGGGCGAAGTGCTAAACTCCAGGGGTGTATGCGAAAATCATGCGACAGGATGTTCATGGGGTCAACTATTGACACCTCAACTCAACTTGGCTGGAACTTGTCAAACATCTTTTTTTTTGGAGGGTATCCTAGGGGGGTAACAGGCAACCCTAGGGTTTGTTAGGGAACCTTAGGGAACCATTCCAGGAAGATCACATAGGGAACAAAATCGGTATAGGCTTCACAGGCGGTTGGAGAATAATATTTTTTAAAAACTAACTTCAGCTAGATATGGGGGTTTCCAAAAATAGGGCTACCCCAAAATGGATGGTTTATGATGGAAAACCCTATTAAAATGGATGATTTGGGGGTACCACTATTTTCGGAAACATCCATGTACACCCCCCCCCGAAAAACTAACATGACTGGCTGGACAATCCAAGATGTGAGTCGATACATCAGCGGAACCTATGGAACATGGAGATTTTTTTTCCTGAAATTGGCAGCTCGCAACTGCCAGGCAAAGGTGAGAGCTGTTAAGCTGTTAGTTCTAGGGAGAAAATCTACCTAAGGATCAAGGAAGTTTGGCACCAAAGGAGCTAAAGAATTTGGGTTTGGACATTGATATTTTATGCTAGCCAGATCTTTGGATATTTTGATGAAACATTTTGAAACCATTTTCAGAAGACTGTTGGGTGACTTCAAGAAATCGTCATCATCATCATCATCATCATCATCATCATCATCATCATCTTCATCATCATCATCATCTTCATCTTCATCTTCATCTTCATCTTCATCTTCATCTTCATCTTCATCTTCATCGTCATCTTCATCTTCATCTTCATTTTCATCTTCTCCATCTTCCCACATTCACATCCAACTGAAGTATTGAGCCATTTCCAGTCGTGGATAGGGGGAATTTGCTTTCTTTCGGTCTCATTCAGCATTTTGGCGCCGCTGAGGGACGTCCACGTGGCTCACACGGTGCCTGTCCCAGTCCCTCCTCCTCCACGTCAAGTCATCACGCAACATGGCAAAAATGGAACCGGTGAATCAACGGGACGTGCACCATTTCAGATAGTTTCTGAAAGGGCAAAACATACACTCCCTGAAACTAACATGACACCTGAAAATAGGCCATCCGAAAAGGAAACTAGTATTCTAACCATTCATTTTCAGGAGCTATGTTAGTTTCAGGGAGGGTAGTTTACGGAAGGGCAAAACATGACTGCTACATGAGCTCACATGGGGGCAAACTTTCGAATGCCAATGCCGACAATTCCTGAAACTGTCATTTAGTATTCAAAAAAAAACATTGCTCAAACTCCAAACTATAGTGATGGGAATCACCTGAAAAATGAAGTGCATGCTTTTTTTTTTGGGGGGGTCACTTCTTTGAGGGAAATTTTCCTTACGAAAAATGATGACCTTTCCACCAGATGGCCAATGGCTGATCCAAGGTCATGCAGGTTTTGCTGTTCGGAAAAATTCCAAGGGTTCGGAATGGGGGTTTTGAATCATTACCCTGGGTATATATACCCCCCGTTGAAATCGAACATAGAAAACAAATACATCCCAAAACAGCCTAATGTTGGAAAGGAGATACATAGACTCCAAACCAGTTATGTCTGTAGGTATCTATCTTGGTTTTGCGGGCCGTTTTCGGGGGTATATCCAGTATGCACATATGTATATATATATATATATATATGCAAACCCTGGATATTGTGTTGACCAAACAAAGTGGCTGGTCCTGAGCGGATGATCAAAAATGGAGCAAGGATATCGTTAGCATCGCATTCCCTCTGAAAGTCAGAGAAACTCACCCCAACGGCTTCTGCCTGATATTTATAGAGTAGTGGAATCTAATGATGATGCGATAGCTAAGAGATACATTATTATATGTACATTGACATAAGGTATAGGTTTAGATGCACCCTGCTCAAGGATTTATTGCCCATTTTCATGTTCAGAATGCTTTCTTTCAGAATGTCTTATTTATTTTGAGGAGGTTGTTGACTTCTGCTCAGCATCTGTTGGAGAATCTTCTGTTGAGAAGTTGGGACCGGCAGGTTGTTTGATTTAAAACCTTTATGGCTAACCCTAACGTATTTCGATCAGAAAATAAGGGTTTAATAAGGCCTAATTAAGGGACACCAATGGTTAAATTTTGCATCTTCATAAGGCCTTATTTCCGGGGGCGGGGGATACGTGAGGGAAGGTCGGTTGATTTAGCCATAAAAACAGTGGTCAGGCTTCGTCATAGGGGGGTTCATAGCAGTCAACAGGTGTTTGTAGGGCTCGGAGGGTGATCAAAGATCTCAGAGAAAGCACAGAAATTCAAGGTATTCGGCTTCGAACTAGGCTCATGATATACTGTTCATCACGGAAATCTTGCACCAGTTGAGATATTTTGAACAATTCCTAGCAAACGCTTGCAAAACAAAATGGGAAATAATGTAATTAGCTGCCAGATTTCTTCCATCAGTAGCTATCACAGGCCACTTTCAGCATTCCAGCAGTCTTCCAAGCTGAGGCACAAAGTCCTGGTGCACACTCACGCCTACAATTGCGATGCAGGTGTGGTCTTGTCGTGGTGGGGTTTTGGCTCATTTTTGTAACATGAACATGAGGTTGTTTCCAAAAAAACATCGCAAATTGTTGCAGTGTTTGGGCTTTTGACCCAAATTATGTATGTAAATAAACCACCCAGTCATACGAGCTTTGTATTTACCCCATTCTCAAGGTTTTTTTTTTTATGACCCAAATGGATGGGACGACCCATGTGACGTGAAATATCTGTCAAGTCATATCTTCATCCCACCCTGGAGGTTTTGTTGGGATGATGCCATCGGATGAATCAGCTGATCATATCTTCATCAAATCCCACGGAGGTTTTGAAACTTCGTTGAGTCATTCTCAACTCTTTTGGAAACATCGTGTTTTTGGAGCAGCCAATAAGCAGCCAAGCAAGCAACCAAAAACATCAAATTTTTGTTTTTTCAATGGAGGGGTGATTAAATCACCATTGGCCCTTCATACGTCCTGCATGGGAACCCTTTTTTTTGGGTGGTGGTAACTTTGCGTGGGTACCCTATAGTTAGGGAGCCGATGAAATACACTTTTGAAGATGGTTCCTCCCTTTTTCCAAAGGCTGGGACTTTCCGGTTTCGCGTCGCACTTCAAAAACTAAAAAAGTTGAATTTTTTCCATGAAAAATAAAGCACCGAAAAAAAGAGGATCCAATGAGGCCCGCCCCACTTCTCCGAATACTTGGTTTCCCTCAGATTTTTCGGCCGGATTTTTCCATGTCGGGGGATTTTACCCGGAGATGATTAACAGTCCCGGTTTGGTTGGGGACATGACGCTTCCACCTCCCAAAAATGGGCCAGGCCTCAGTGATTACCAACGCATGTGGACGAAGGAGAAGCAACGCTATTGCTGTTACCTTCGCAATATGGCTTGCCATGTGAAGGTGGGGAAAGAAGCAAAAACATGAACCCGGTGAGACGAACTGCGGTTAGCATTCCTTTGGATTTTTTTTACAGATGGATGGATACTAATAGATTGGTCAACAGGATTTTTTGTTGATCAGTCCCAAGAATTTCTGGGTGCCAAAGATGGGGGGGTTTGAACATGCTAGATTCCTCAAGGTTTTTCACGGCCATGGTGGGGATCTGAGTCCATCTGAGTCGGCGGAAGAAGATAGGAAAACCAAGTCTGGAAGTTTTCATCAAGACAGAGGAAGGGATGCATATATCAAAGGGATGTGTGTATAATACATGTTGTTTATACACATCATATTTGTATGATATACAATTAGATATGTTGTAATTATTAACAATGCCAATCTAAACAGCAAAAACATGCAACAAAAAGATCCACGATCAGAAACAGCAGACAAAAAAACACCGCGAAACGCCTGAAATCTGCGAGCGATTCGGAGACAAAAACGAATGCCCTGATTATGACTTGGTAACTCTGAGCATGAAATGACAATGATATTTGGACATATCGAGTTTAAGGGCGATTTTTGATGACTGAATCACCCTGGAAGTCAAACTCCATATTAAAAACATGTGTTTTTTCCTTTTGGATGATGATAAAATCCCTGCTGAAACCTATAAAAATCTGGTGGTGGTGAACATGGACACTTCCAGGTCTCAATTTTTTCCGTCAATTGGCCGTCAAGTAAGGAATGAGGACCTATTGATTTGAGATGGTGGATAATGATGTGGGTGGTTCCAAAAATGGAGGTACCCCAAAATGGATGGTTATAATGGAAAACCCTATTAAATGGATGATTTGGGGGTACCCCTATTTTTGGAAACACCCATGTGTTCAGGTGGTGTGAAAATTCCCATGAGCAAGTGGTGTTGTTAGGAAACTTTTGGGTGGTGAGTTGTCAAAGATTTTCTGGCTTCCGGCGTGGGGATTGTCAACAAACAAGATGGTTTTTGATGCCGTGCTAGATCTGAACGAACAAAAGACTTATATTGGGTTGTCCCCCTGCCCAGTAAAAGTGGCCAATGAAGATTTAGGTTGGAACCCGGGACAAAAAGTGTAAAAATTCCTAGTGGTGACTTTTGTACTGCTTGGGGGCCACCCCAACTTATACATGGTATCCAATTGGCAAAACCCGTCAATTCCCCTTGTGACTCTTTGTTTGCGCATGAAAAACCCCAGGTCACATACAGGTCGCCTTGGTTTGAATGGATTTCGTGGGGATTTGGTGGGCTTTAGGATTGTTTTGAGAGGAAACGACTCGTCTTTTGGGTTGTTTTTGTTTGGATAAGGATATTCTAAAAGATGTGTGTGCCTATGTATAGTTGAGCAATACAAAAGGGCCCCTGGTTGTTCCTTCCGGGTCCTTGGTCGCGCGCGNGTACATAAGAAGAAGAAAAAACGCGCGTGAGGAAGACCGAATATTTAAAATCTGGGTCCTTGGTCGCGTATGCTCTGCAACCCTGTAAAACGATGTATATTTTGTACCTAACGACGAAATACCTATGGGAACTGCGTGATTCAGAGCGCGCGCGACCAAGGACCCGAAACGTGGTTGTTGAGGGTATATATATATATATATGGGATTATACTACCCAGTTATCTGGGGATCTAAATAAGCCATTATCAGGATCCCTAAAAAACCAACCAGAATTCAATGGAAAGTAGGATTTTTTTTTTCGTGGGTGAGAAGTGTTAGGTTTTTCACAGAAACATGTTCTGGAACCATCAAATTTGTCTTCACTGTCTTCACCCTTTGGATTTGTTGTGAATATCAACCGATGGCGAATCGCGAACGCTTGAGCTTTGGAAAACTCAAGCTTCGTTGTAGTAGCCATTGGAAAAACAACCCGGCAAAAGTGGGGAGGATGTAGCAAAGCATCCCCCCAAAAAAACATGAAACATCCTGCCTGTTTCAAAGCTACAAGGAAAGTTGAATCATGAAATACTTAAATCATCCCTACTGGCTCCCTACTATTGATGGTGCAGAAATCCCGACAAAACCCTCTGGAATGTGTACTGTAGACCTTATAAATAATGGGGTAAACTACCAACCTCAACAGGTGAACGCCGGATTTCTGAACCATCAACAGTATCTCTCGTGAAATGTTACCTGATTTGCTGCCACTTTTTACGTATTGAGGCCACATTACCACACCATTACGCACATCAAGCACGTCACGGTGCCTGTTCATGTGCCCATCCCAGCACCTCCCGCACAAGTCATCAACCACGTGGTGAACGTTCCGGTGCATGACGCTTGGGCTGGTGTTCAAGGTGAAACTTAGCATAATCTAAGGGGCCATCCCCTGTAATGCCACGTTTCACCCTGCCAGGAAATAGCCAGCCTTTTTTAAAGGAATGATTAACCACCATCATCCCCTAATAAGTCCTTATTAAGGCCATATCTTCCTGGTGAGGGTGGCATTGGCGGAGGTGGGCACCTTTAGGTTTCCATGATATGATCTGAAAAAGTCGCCTTAGAAGTAAACTGGTCGACAATTTCGGTCAAGATTTTTGTTTTTTTCAAATTTAAGGTGATTTTTGAAAATCCATCCGTTAGTTTTTGGGCAGAGTATATTGTAGATTATATTATTTTGTATATTACACTGATCCACCAGGACCGAAAGAATCATTGATAAGCACCCGAAGCTCTTGGCAGAAAAATTGATCTATATTATAGACTATATATTCTATATACTACCAAAAAAGCCATTGATATTCACCAAGACAAGCAGTATATCTACTAGTCATTTCAAATCTGGTTGATTAACTGTGATTACACGCCGTAAAACTGACAGTTAGGGCGACAGTTAGCACCTACCAGCGAGCCTTCTTTCGAAAGGAAAGGATCGTCTTCCGAACGTCAATTTTCCGCTGCGAGTTGTTAGTTCAGGGAGGGTACCCTCCAGCGAACTAACATCCAGATGGTTTTCCTTTTCCCCAGGTCGAATATGTTATTTTTTTGGAGGAAAATGAGATAACCCCCCCGTGGTTTTTTCAGCCATTCGAAGTCATTGCCTGCCACCTAGGATCCTCCACAAGTCATCAAAGTACCAGTACCTGGCCATCCTCATGTGGTGCCTTGGGAGAAAATGGATGGATGTTGGTTGGTGGATTTTGGTGGGTGGGTTGGTGGGTTGGTGGGTTGCTTCTTGTCCTTGTTCTTGTCCTTGTTGTCCTTGTTGTCCTTGTTGTCCTTGTTGTCCTTGTTGTTGTTGTTGTTGTTGTTGTTGTTGTTGTTGTTGTTGTTGTTGTTGTCCTTGTTGTTGTTGCTGTTGCTGGATCGGTTTCAACATGTGATTCAAGTCAGTCATGATCCCGTATCCCGGGAGAAGCTTTCGGATGCGTCCCCCGGTTGGTTGGGAAGTTCAACGTTGACGGTCAGGAAGAACATCATTCTGAAAAGATTCTGCGAATTGCCAGGTACAGCCTGGAAGATTAACATGGAACCTACAAATCACCAATTTAGAAAGGAAATGATCTTCCAAACCTCCAAAATTATATTCCCATGTTAATCTTCAGGTGTGTATCTGATTTTGTTTTTGGGTTTTTCATTGTTTCACTTGCGTGGTGTAACAATCTACTACCAAAAACGTTTCGTATCCTCAACTACATTTGATGCGGAGATTTGGCTGTATTCTTTCCAAAAAAGTCGTGGCTTTTTTGTTGGAGAGAAAAAACACAAATCCAAGGTTGCTGATTTTGGGAAACAAGCCGCCGCAGATCGGTACCAAGCTGGATCTAAATTGCTTTGATTTTTCGGGCCAAATGTAACAACCCTGAAATCTTTGCCTCCGTCGACTTTCCACGAAACATCCTCCGGTTTTGGGAATTCCAAAAAAATCCCACGAAAAATCTTTTGCCAAAACCAAAAGCCGGCCTTTTATGGTCGCCAAAAAAGGTCCTCACCATCCCCAACCTTCCGTCCCCCGGGTCCCACCCCAAAGGTTCCGAAGTACGTCCATGAGAAGCACTATGTTCCAGAGCCAGTGCCAAGCCCTCCCAAGTATCACCAGGTCCCAGTACCAGTACCAGTGAAGGAACCTGGCAAGGCGTCCCGGGGTCAGAAATCCGGGGTGGATGCGGAATTTTTTGTTCTTGTGATCTTTTTGGGGAGGGATTTTTTTTTAGAATCGGTTTTTCTAGGTGGTGGGTTTTTCACATATTTTTTTATTTTTCAATCCGATTTCCTGGGGGAAATGATCCAATTTGACGAGATAATATTTTTCAAGGGGGTTGGTGAAAAACCACCAACTAGTTATTGGAACCATCAAGGAGTATCTATCTATCTATCTATCTAATCTAATCTAATCTAATCTAATCTACTCTACTCTACTCTACTCTAATCTAATCTAATCTAATCTTATCTTATCTTATCTTATCTAATCTAATCTATCTATCTATCTATCTATCTAATCTAATTAATCTATCTATCTAATCTAATTAATCTATCTATCTAATCTAATTAATCTATCTATCTAATCTAATTAATCTATCTATCTAATCTAATTAATCTATCTATCTAATCTAATTAATCTATCTATCTAATCTAATGAATCTATCTATCTATCTATCTAACTAATCTAATTAATCTATCTATCTAATCTAATTAATCTATCTATCTATCTATCTATCTATCTATCATCATCGTTCGTCATCACTTCATCACTTTTTTCATCATCGGAACTCGTCATCACTTCATCAATTTTTTCATCATCGGAACTCGTCATCACTTCATCATCCATACAAAAATCCCTTCAGTTTCTCCCTGAAACTAAACATATCCCCTTCATTTTTTGGCAAATTCGAAGATGATGTTTCCTTTACCAAAGGCATGGTTATGTTAGTTTTTGTAGAGGGTATTCATCACTGCCAGGTCATCAAAGTGCCAGTCCCCATGGCGCCAGCCACCATCGTCAAGAACAAGGCCCTTATAAAATTCGATGGCCACGAAAAAATCACGTGTTTTGAAATTTGCGGCTTTTAAGCGCAAAAAAGACACAGACATCATCTTTCTGTTTTTTTTGTTCGTTGCCGTGATTTTCTTGCGAAAACATTGCCAACTTCGTGGTGATTTCCAGCGGTTTTGTTGTCGACAATAGCTGAACTTCAGATGTTTGAAAATTTCTCCGGTGAGTGAAATGATTCAACTTCCATAGAATTTTTCTAAGATTTTTGTTTGTCCCCAAAAAATTGCCAGGTGATCTACAGGACACGTCACGTGAAGGTGCAACACATTTACGACTGCAAGGCTGGCTACAGCAATTGGAACCTCAGCAAGAAACGGGGTAAGAAATGATGGGAATGGAAGTCTTTCTCCTGGTACCCCAAAAAGAAACTTCAGTGTTTTGCTGTTTTTCTTATGTCTTTTATTTTGTTTTTCTATTTTTTGGAAATAGTTTCAGTTTCAGCATTGGTGAATTTATGATACACCTTTGAAAACTGACATGGACAACAAAAACAAGAACTCCACATAGTTGAAAGGAGGCTTTGTCTCTAAATCATTTTAAGGGTCCATGTATGTTCATGTTAGTTTTCCAGGGTTTTGTGTACTACTTCGAGTGGAAGAAAATCAGCCTTGCTTTGGCGACATTTTGGGATCAAAGCAATTCTTGGGGAAACTCTGAAACCATTCCCATTTGAAGCCTCAAGCAAAAGCAAGCCTCAGCGGATTCTTGTGGTTCTGGTGATAGAAGGGCTTGGTAGCATATATTATTCACCCCATTGATATTTAATATATATATATATATAAATACATATAACATGTATATACATATTATATCAGATGTGTGTAGTTTTGATTTGAGGGTTATATGATCTGACCGCCCACCTGTTACCAGAACCAGGCAACCAAGGATTTATATACATTTCCAACTTTTTTTCGAGGTTCTAATATCTTCAACAATCTGATTCCAACCATGTTCAATCCTTTAGCCGACTATTTACCAACCATCCACTAACTATTCATCAAGTATTCATCAGCTGTTACTCAACAAGTCAACTTACAATTCCCATATATAATAATTTTCAATCCCCCACTCTAACTGCGGTTTTCACATTTTTTTTGGGCTATCCAATCAAAAAACCCTTTGGTTGGTTTGTTCTTTGGTGTTTTCTCTTTTGGGGCCAGGAAAGTTTCCCAGGTTGCAATCGTCACCACCAGGATGACATGTTTGACATGTCTAGGGAGTCGAATCCAAAGCTCAACCTTTTCTTCTTCACTATTGGGAAGGGGGACAATCCAAGTTATATTTGGGGATGACATTTCGAAGCACCATAATTTGTCCCTGACATTTTTCCGATGTCCAATAATATCAGGGTGTTATCTCTATTCTATAGTGTGATTGAAGAAGTTCTAATGGGGATGTTCCATGATATGCCAGAAAAAAACGATAAACCAAACACTAGGTGCTGGTTTCAAATATTTTTGAACATTTCACCCCGAACTTTGGGGAAGATTTTCACCCACCCATTTTGACAACCCCGCCATATTTTTCACTTGGGGTCGGTGGGAACCCAACCACCAACTAGAAAACAGGATTTCAATAAAACCTGGATCTGATTTTTCCCAATATCTAAGGCAAGCCGGTTGGTCCAGTGGCAAGAAAGGCTGGTGTTGTAGCCATGAGAGCCGAGGTTGCCCAGGCGGACTTGATGAAAAAAACCGGCCGGAGACTTTCCATTGAATCCTGGTCGGTTAATAGGGACCCTTATAATGGTTTATCATAATTCCTGTATAACCGGGGAGTACCCTTTGGTAAACTAGCATAGCAATGGAATATCACCATGTTCAATAGGAAATACATCTTCAAATGGCCCATTTTGCATTGATATTATGTTAGTTTACCGGAGTGTATAATCCCATATATACCCTAATCAGAATCTTTTCATTGCTCACATGGAGAAGCCCCCCTTCCCCCTTGCCACATAGTGTTTAACAGGTTGCTCAAGGGTGGTTTGTCGACTGAAGTGATTTTCCAAAAGATGACTGGTTGGTTAGTGAGTTCCGTGAACGGAAGGGGTCAACAAAAGTGGTAATTTCATCAAAATTGAGATTGGTATTTGTTCCCCAGATAGCTTTAGCTATAGGGGTTCTTACTTCCAATAGGGGGGAGGGCGACGAACCACTTTGGCCGATTGGACGTGGGACCAGGGTGCCATTGCAGGGTGAAGTGGACGTTGGTGCCATTGCTGGGTGCCATTGTAGGGTGCCATTGCAGGGTGCCATTGCAGGGTGCCATTGTAGTGTGCAATGGTTGGGGGGAGGGCGACGGCCAACTTTGGGGAGTGGACGTGGGGCCATTGCTGGGTGCCATTGCAGGGTGCCATTGTAATGTGCTATGGTTGGGGGGAGGGGAGGGTGACGGCCAACATTGGTAACACAAAAATTGGTTTTGCTATTTGGGGTCTATGCTGGTGTAATTTTTTTGGTATAATAATTCCCCAGGCCCGAGATAAAGTGCTGCACCAGCCACCAAAAAAGACCATAGCGTGCTCAAGTGCCGCACCTGCCCCGAAATAAATCATAACGTGCTGAAAGTGCTGGGGGAAGAAATCATCAAATTTGAAAGTAAAAACCAACATCATGAAATCAACCATGAACTTCCCTGAGGGTAGGAGGTAAATCCCAACTTCAGCTTCACGAATTCCACGAAGCAGCAAGATGGGTTAACAGGAAAACCAGTTTTGTTTTGTAGTAGGTGAAATCACTCCGCAAAAACCCTGCGGATTGTTCCCCTCCATCTATAGTAGTAACGGACGCAAGCCTTGTGGCATTCAGATTTTTGGAGCAGAGTTTTCTCTTTTAAGGAGGAACCCAAGGCCCGCTGAGACCGCCGTCAAACAGTTTGGAATCCCCCTCAAAAACGGTTTGGAAGTACCAGCGATTCTGTCATTTTGCTTCAGTTTTTCCCCAGATAGCGATAGCTATAGGGGTTCTTACTTCCAATAGGGGGGGAGGGCAAGGAACCACTTTTGCGCATTGGACGTGGCACCAGAATGCCATTGCAGGGTGCAGTGACCGTGGTGCCATTGCAGGGTGCCATTGTAGTGTGCTATGGTTGAGTGGACGTGGTGCCATTGTTGGGTGCCATTGCATACCATTGCTGGGTGCCGTTGCAGGGTGCCATTGTAATGTGCTATGGTTGAGTGGACGTGGTGCCATTGCTGGGTGCCATTGCAGGGTGCCATTGTTGTGTACTATGGTTGAGTGGACGTGGTGCCATTGCAGGGTGCCATTGTAGTTTGCGATGGTTGGGGGGGAGGGTGACGACCAACTTTGGNGACGTGGTGCCGATTCGCGGAGTGGACGTTGCAGGGTGCCATTGCAGTGTGCTTTGGTTGGGGGGGAGGGTGACGACCAACTGACGTGGTGCCATTGCTGGGTGCCGTTGTAGTGGTTGTAGTGTGCTGTGGGGGGGGGGGGGTGACGACCAACTTTGGGGGAGTGGACCTGGTGCCTTTGATAACACAAAAATGGGTGTTTGCTATCTGGGGTCTATGCTGGTATAATTTTTGGGTTGGCAGATCATGGCTTTGAATTGTGAATTTTGATGGAGATTTTGCATCAAACACCAGGTGAAAATGGGGGTTTGTTTCCATTGTGGTAACCATGCGCAACCAATTATTACCAGTTCACCCTGTTTCAGGTGCAGATTTCCCACAGAACTAGGCAACTTTTGTATGGTTATGACGATAGAATCATGGTTGATGCTAGCTATTTTTATGGTATTTTTCAACCTTTTTCAACTGGGAAGGTTCACAATTCGTGGTAATTTTCCGTCTCAGATTCGTGGTGCACAAAATGGGATGCAGGTGACCATTCTGGACAGCTGACCAAGACTGTTGTCACACATGTGACGCAGCACGAAGGGCCTGAATACTACAGTCATCACCAATACGCCACGGGTGGTCACTATGGAGATCACTATGGCTCCTCTCAGGTGATTCATGTCCATCACTACCATTATGTGGGTGATGGAGGTGATGCGTCTGATATGGGCGATGCCGTTGAAGGAGGCGATGCCATTGAAGGAGGCGATGCCATTGAAGGAGGCGATGCCATTGAAGGAGGCGATGCCATTGAAGGAGGCGATGCCATTGAAGGAGGCGATGCCATTGAAGGAGGCGATGCCATTGAAGGAGGCGATGCCATTGAAGGAGGCGATGCCGTTGATGAGGGCGCAGACTCCGTTGACGATGATCAGGTGGTCTCCTGGTTGCACTGAAGGGACAGGGGGTTGATCAAATTGACTTAAATGAGTCTTGAAATTGGTAATCTACTGAATTTTTCGTAGTGCTTGTATATATATATATATATACATGCAGTATATACAGAAATTCATCATCATAATATGATTGGGTTTGATTCATCATTTGGGGTCACGGCCTCGAGAGCGGTTCAGAATCCTCCAAATTCAATGTTTTTTTTTTGGAAAACTGTGGAAAACCAGAGGTTTGTATTCTTCGGACCGCTTTTTTTGGGTGCAGCTCATCTTGACAGGTGTTTTTTTCAAACCGAATGTCCTTACTTTGGGAGAGTTTTTTGACTGAACATCCCAAAAAAAAGAGCAGAAATATTCATTGAATCAACCATTAAGCATGTGATATGTCACGGCAATAAATTCATTTAAAAAGTCCTCTTGATTTCAAAGGAGGAAATGCAGAAATTCACCTTACAGAGTGACGGTCCGTGACTAAGGAGAGAAAGTTGCAGGAAACTGCAGGCGAGATTTTTTTTTCGGGTGACGAGCCGGTGAGTCGGGGGTGATGAGCAGCCTGTTCCAGGAACACATAATATGGGTGTTTCCTTAAATGGTGGTACCCCCAAATCATCCATTTTAATAGGGTTTTCCATTATAACCATCCATTTTGGGGTACCCTTATTTATTTTTGAAACACCCATATAAATATGCCTCTAGAATGCAAAACCATTCACCTGAACTAGAGAAAACTAGTGCCTAAAATGCATGTGGGCAAAATCTTTCGGATTTTGAGACTGCCCTGATTTGGGGGTCAAATATGTCTATTTTCAGAAGGAAACGAATGGGATTCTTGAGACACAAAAGCTGCATTTTTTCAGCAGTAGCCACAAGTCATGCACCATTTTTTTTGGCATTAGATTAGATCATTACCTTTCCCAATATGTCGTGGGTACACTTGAAGCAGCCTTGAAAAGCATTTGATTGCTTTGCCAATCAATCAGCGAAGTGGCTGACCTTTTCTCTCGAAACATGGTTGATACATCTTTAGTAGGACAATGTATATGTATCTGTTGACCTTTGCCACATGAGTCGTTGGAAAACCTCCAGATTCCTGGCGGTTTGCGGGGGGGCCCTAACTTGGAGTCGCGGCGCCAGGAGGTGTGCACTTCTAAGTGGCGTTTCTGATAGCGCCGGGGTTTTCACCGGTCAAATTCCTTGATCCTTTCGGTTGATTTTGGTTGTGGCGGTTTGGACCAAACCGCGAGGACATCGCGAAAAGGGGGAGGAGATTCGAAAAAGATGGGATATTCCAAAGTCATGGCATGTCATGGCAAGGTACTTCCCACAGATGGGTTGAAGAGAATCGTCCTAACATCTTTCGCAACAACCAAACAACGGCCATTGCTAGATAGCCGATAGCCCAAAACACCATGCCATGCACTTGTGAGAAATTTTGAGCAGTTCTTTCTCCCCCACCGCAGAGAAACTGACCATAAAAAAGCTACGGCCAAGACCACAGCAAAAAAGACGACACCGAAATACATGTGACCCATGGTCCAAATTCGACGTATATAGAACTTGCAATTGGAAAACGTCGATAATTTTTTTTCAGGTAGCAAGGAACTTGCGCAACGACATGTTCCAAAGATTTTTTTCTCAGAAATATTGGGGCAATGATTCTTAATTTGACTTGTTTTTTGGATTTTTTTGGCAGATGGACTGTCTTCAAAAGCCACCTTTAGAGTCAGAGTTCCGTTTGCGGGGGAACTCTTCGAAGTCCAACTTTCGTCATGGTTTCTGAAAGACGGAAGAAGCAGCGAAGCACGATTATTTTCTCATGGACTTTAATGATTTTATGCCAAGAAACAGGTGTTAGAAACGGCGTTGAAGAATTCAGTAGTTGTATATACTATCATTGATATTGTTGATGGAATCCTGCACCACCTGGCATGTAGAAAATCCGGTAAATAATGGGATAAACTACCAACCTCAACTGGTTCGCAGGGGTTCTCAACCATCAGCAGTATGAACAAGTTTCCTCCGTTGAATTTGTTTTTCCATAGATCCCTTAAAAAAGCCCATATTTGAAAAGACAATCTCTTCGAAAAAGGCCCATCATTTTAGGTATCTATTTGTTCCATTTCCGTAGGTGTTGTACCTAAAAAATTGTAGTTTTCGAGCGACTTTGAAAGACAAGCCGGTTTGCGGGTTTTTTCTTTGTATGAATGCATGTATTACGTAGCATTGAGTGGTATACGGTATACATAAGAAATCATAAGAATATCTCAAAATCGAGGACCCACCCAAAGTGCTATTGTAAAATGAAGTGTTTCAACAGGATTCTTTTTTTGATGGTTCTTAGTCGACGCATTTTTCAAAAAAAAGATCAGTCGGGTTTGGTCAGAGACGTGGCACAGAACTAGACAAAGTTCTAAGAATCTGAATGGTCGCCGGTTTGCTGAGAATATCCTTGTCTGCAGCTGGTGGTTTCACTTTTTTGTAACTAACTCTCTCGGAAGATAGAAATATAACAAGTTTTAAATACACATTGTTTTTTGCTCTTTGCATTTTTTTGGGGTTGGAGGGTGGAAAACTCCCACTAGGATATATTATAGACTAGCCCAATCTGGGAATCCTCTTCTACCCAATCGCGGGAGGGTAGATAAGTTTTTTTCCACATGTTTGCTCTTCCAATCAAAACTCCTCACAAAGTTTCACCCTACCGATACTCAATACTCAAACCAATTTCGCACTTGGCTTGCGGAACCCTTCAGCCAGCAGACGAAAGCATTGGATTGGGGTGGTGTTGATAATATTTTATTGAGCATCCATGGGCTTTTGAGATGACAATCGAACTTTTATCATCATAAGAATCATAAGCTTCAAGCTCAAGTGATCACCGATCCCCAGTAGCAAAAGCTGACCAGTCTTTTTGTGTTTTTTTAAAACAGACTTGACTTGAATCCTCATTATCAAAAAGCAACAAATTAGAGAAGAAATCCCGAACCACCAGCTGCGCTTTTTTTTTTCGGAACGTGCTGGAAATATCCTCGATCTCGTATCGCGAATCGAGTCGACCCTTCCGGCGCACGAATTGCAACTTGCAACCCCTTTGTGGAGTCCAAGATCCCAAAAAAGTCCGAGTCCGTCGTTCCGAGAAATTGGGCGAATTGGACTCTCAGAATCAGCCTGAAAGAGCTGGGGATCGAGACCTGTACTGGAGCTAAAAAGTAGTGAACAGTTCCCGTGGGTTCCCGTGGTTCGGCGGAAAAAAGCGGAAGAGAGAGATTCGGGTCAAGGGGCTGTAGAAATAGTCCCAAAGAGCAGAATCACTCCTTCATGGCAGAACAAAAACACTCTCATGGCAGCAGTGGTGCATTGCCTTTGAAATTCCACCAGATAAGCTGTGCCGAGTGCTTCTCCAAACTGTACTCAACCTCCAACTCCCCCTTCCAGAACGACAGATGCCTTGGGTTTTCTTTGGGGTTGCACTGGTTTTGTAAATGATATTCTTTTGCATAGAACATTGTGGAAAGTTTCGTTCTCCATTTGGAGTTGACTTAAACTCTGCAAATCTCATCAGTTTGCAAGAAATTTCTGCACTGTGGCAACTTCTTGGCCAGCCAAGTCGGTGACTGTTATCCTAACGACGTGTCCATCAAATCTACCAATACCAATAATAGCTTCCCTAAATAAGGCTTACCCTTCTTGGCATTATGGAAGCGAAATTGCTGAATTTGTCATGTTTTTGATCACCTGCTGATTCGGTACGCGAAAAAACCCTGGATTTTTACTACGCAGCATTTCTCTTCGAACTTTGGTGTTGGGGCCTCCACGTCGTCTCCTGGGTTTCACCAAACCATGACCATCGGTGGCAGGCTGGGAACCTTAACCTGTTGGGCGAAATATCAAGGTGAATCTGTTTGGGCGAAATTTATCAACTTCACTCAGATCTATCATGGGAACCCACAATCTTTCTGTTTTTTGCAGTTATAACCCATAGTTTTAGGGCTTCAAACTTCATTTTTGTTATGGGATACATGATCCTTGAGGGTTTGGGAAATTCACCCCTTTTTCCCCTATGGATCACACTGCGCAGATATTCGCTTCTCAGTGATGTGTTCTTGTAGGTGAATTTCAGAATAGAATCAGATGTTATCAAGCCAAACATAGTCCAGCCACCAAGGGTGACGTTGAAGACCCACCAAAGGGGAGTGGAGATAAAGCAAACTTCTGCCAACTTGAGAAAGGTAGTTTCTCCCGGTCCTTATAGTTTTCTGTTACTTTTTTGGACGTTTTCCCAGCAAAAAGTGTGAGCGAAAGTCATGGGAACTTCGGGGTATTTTCGGCAACAAGATGGGGGGGAAATTCCACTGTAACAGTTCGCCCCTGAAAAATGGATGGTTGGAAGGATCGTCCTTTCCTTTTTGAGGCCTTCGGTCACTTTTTTTTGTTGGGTTTTTAGCTGTTAGTTTCAGGCAGGGTTATGGTAGTTGTGGCTGTTATAGTTGAATTCACCTGGCAATCCTTGATGCCCGATCCGCAAGATCAATCCTCAAGGATCTTTTGCTTTCCATGCGTCTTGACTTAGTTCTGGCAGCGTGGGCCGGATCTATGCTGTTTAGAGGTCCCCTCATCAACTTCATTCTGACGATCTGCAGGCACTGCAGAGAGATTTAGCAGAGAGTCACGAGTTCTTGCAAGAGTTGGAATCTCGACAGCCGAGTTGTGTGTGGAGAGTTTGGATCAGTGGGCTTAGTGGGCTTGGGTTGCAGTGTCTGTTGCTCTTACATCTGCTCAGTGCATTAGCCTTTTGCCTTTTTTGGCTTTGAAGCGTATCAATGTTTGGATGTTTTTGGCCAACACGGCGGATGGCAGTGCTTCACCTGCCAAGCTTGTTGACCTCATATCGGATGCCAGTCTTGCCATCATAAAACTGAAACCCTCTGTGGTCCGAACATCCAATGATGTGTCGATGCGGGAGAAGTGTCAGATTGCTTCGTTTTCGACGAGCTAGACTCTTCGGGCTTTAACTCACCTCAACTATTTCGAGATAACTTGCCGAAGTTGATTCACAAAATAGACCCTGCCCGGGCTCTGCAGGTCTCCCGATGGGTTGGTCATGGGCCATCGGCCGTGCTTTGCCAACAAGCGTTGTGCATCAGTCTCTGTCAGTCCCGCCTGCACATGGGAGGGCACTCAGTTCGAAGCAACTTTTTTTGTGGAGGCCAGCTGGCAAGACGTAAGCGGTTGTTGGAACGTCTGATCCCTACGACTCGCAAGAGGACTTCGGAAGCCCTTTGCATGAGGCCAAGTTGATCATCAGTCAAAGGGGGGTATTTCTTGGCCAGCACACCAGGGAAGAAGATTGAAATTATGAGCCCTCCACGACATGTGACCTGTGAAGTCAGGACTCAAACTGTCAACCGTCCAACATTTGAAATCTCAGCTGGTCAAACAGCGGACACTGGACTTGTACGACTAAAAAACTGGACCCGCAGGTCAACAAATATCAGGCCTTGCATGAACCTCCTCACGGTTCGCATCTAGTGTATGGCTCAAATTCCCAACACACTCCCTGTGTAAGTTGCTGCAGCACGTCATTCTTTGAACTCCTGAAGCACCAGCGCTCGGAGGTTGACTGCAGACACGTGAGAGCTTTCCACCAGCAGGGCGCTACAAGCAATGGGACTGAGAGCCTTCGATGACTCTGTCGTGACCTCGGACGTGCAACCACAGCAACAAGCTCCTGAAGTGCCGAAGCCAATGATTGAAACATTTTCTGTCTCTGCGACAAGATTCTGAAGTACCGAAGCCAATTAGTGAAGCAGTTTCACCGTGAGACGATATTGGAAGCATGATGTTTCGACTAGACGACGGCGAGTTATGCTTCAAAATCTTCACAGAGCAGTACGTTGGAATCTCAGACTTTCCCGCAATGCGAAGTCTGCAATGGAAGGGCAAACCGACTTTGTTGAGGGTTGTGGACATCCTTTCTTGTTTCATTTGGCGTGAGTTGGAGGGACCACGGTCTGGACCATAGCGGCAACTCTTATTGGCATCTGTGTGGTGTTAACAATCTGCAAGCCTGATGGGTATCGACTTGTGCCTTGGTGTATTTGTATATATACTTCTCCTGTCAAAAGATCTCTTCAAGCTACATCAAAGTCTTTCCACCAACCTTAAAGGCTGGTCGTTTAGGAGTTGGGTGGGCCTGGAAATCTACCACCGCCACCACCAAGCCTGCCGCCCCCAAACCACATGTAGAACACACTGAAACTTCAATTTTTTTGGTTAGATTTCCGGCGGTTGCGTGTTCTTTTTGCCTCAGGCGGGGCCAAGGCCAGTTCGTGGTCGCCGGTGGTGGCGGCGGAGCTGCTGCTGCAGGAGCGGGAAGATTTGGATCAAAGTTTTGGTGCAAATTCACCATGGTGGAAAACGCCGCAACCATTGGTCAGATTGCCCGTGTTGACAGATGGGACTGGGTTTTGCTATGTCAACTTTGTAATATGAAAATTTTTTGGCGCATGTGAAATTGGGTGGGTATAAAAATAATGGTAATCTCATATAAACAAATCAACAAATCACAACCCTGACTTTCTCCCATGCCTTTTGGGGGTCAGCTTGAGTCGGCTTGTATACATGTTCAGACTTTCGTTGGAAGGCTCGGCAGCTTTTTCCAAAAATTTGACCATGGCATTTTTAGACATGAGAACAGGCAAACATACAAATTTGCATATATTGGAAGGGTCCAAATACTTCGTGGTGGCCCACTCCCGTTTGGTTTTCAACGTCCTTGTTTAAAAAGAAATGGAAATGTGACAACGCCATGTTTGTATTTTGGAAGGTGTATCTTCGAAATATGGGTGATGGTTACAAACCACCTAACCATTTGCTAACTTAAAAGAATATTTGAAGTAGGATCAGTGCAGACTCATCCGGGAGTCTGTGCGTGCCAGAATGACCAAACAAGGTTTTAGTCATCCAAATCTTTTGGAATTTAAGAAAATCCAACAACACCAAAAACATTTCCGATGGCATACAAGTACCCCAATGAGGAGGATTGATGATTGGTGATTGATGACGATGACATGATGATGATGATGATGATGATGATGATGATGATGATGATGATCATGATCATGCTCATGATCATCAAGAAGATCATGATGATGGTCAGATGATCATGATGACGATGAGGACGGTAATGGTGGTGATGATGCTGATTGTGATCATGATCAGGCTGATCAGGGTGATCAGGATGACGATGATGACGGTGATGGTGGTCCGTGGTTATGATGATGATGAAGAAGAAGATGATGACGATGACGATGACGATGATGACGATGACGATGACGATGATGATGATGATGATGATGATGATGACGATGACGATGACGATGACGATGATGACGATGACGATGACGATGATGATGATGATGATGATGATGATGATGATGATGATGATGATGATGATGATGATGATGATGATGATGATGATGTTTCTCCACATGTTGGGACTCCCGGTTTTCGGGTTCCGATGTTTTTACAGGACACGGCGATGGATGTGGTGGCTTGGTTCCAGCCAACTTGGTGTTTTCTCCAGTGGTCCAACGGTGACGACTCACCCGTCGATCCCAATAGGTACGAAAAGGCAATGGGCGAACATACGCTCCCAGAATCTAACGTTGGACCATCAAAATTTTGGGGAAAAGGATTTGGTACCGACTATGACTTTTGGTGTCCATTCATTCGCTTGAACCGGGATGTACCGGTTCATTAGAGATACTACGTTTTTTTCTAGCGATCATGGAAGTGGAACAATGGCCGATTTGGTGATTCAACTGAAACCCATCGGAACCACGGTCTCATTTTTTCAACTTTGATTTTGGGAAGAGATAGAAACCTGATGAACTTTCAACTCGTGATTCTGTCACTTCAGGAAATGATCAAAACCCCTTTCTGAGTGAAATGATATTCCCGGTATGGTAAAGAAACGAAGAAAGATTATCGCTGGAAAACCAACTCTTAGAATATGCAACTACATTTTTTTGTTGGTGGATTTTCCAACCATTTTTGGGCCAAGCAAAGATCTGGAAAAATTAACTGGTCTAGCAGAAATCTAGTGATTTTCTGTGAAAAATCAACACCCCAAAAACGTCAACATTCGACATGTTTTTTGAAATCCTCTGGTCTTTTGAAGTAAATCTGTTGGTATAAGGATCCTTCATTGCAGCCGAATCTTTGGTGGAAACTTCACCAGTTTTGCTGCTCTCCCACTTCTTGCCATTGTATTTTTTGCCAAAAAGTAAGGAAACATCTTTTTGATGTGCGAAATTAAACAAATCCTAGGGAACGAAACGAGGTTGCACCCAGGAGCCTGCTTGTTGTTGTTGCTGCATGGTTTTTTCACCGTTGGTTCACCCCCGGGGAACCCGCATCGACCCCTTGAGGTGGCTGCTGCTTCTTGATTGCATTGATACAAGGGTGATCTTTGACGCCCCCAACGTGCTGCATGTGAAATTCCATGATAATTTCTGGGCCCCAAGGTGATGTGAAAAGGACAAAGATGTGTTTTCATACCGACTTGCGTTGCAAATGGTAGCTGTCTCTTGACTTGCCATTTTTTTAAATGGGTTTCCCAAAACAACTAATAAGAAATCCATCAAAAATTGAATGGGACCTTACCAACGGACCCCTAAGTAAGTTGGTAGAGCTATTAGATACTCGGGTTGAGGGGTCCGTTCAGTGGGTCCTGTTGGAGATTTCTTGGAAGAAAACAATTCTCATTTTTTTTTGGTTGAATGGTGACATAGAAGTGGATACCCTCATTTCCTTTTTCAAAATGATGGTCCCTTTTTTTGGTGACATTCGTTCATTTTTCGGGGGGTTACACCCCAGAAATCTAACATAGATAATAAAATTGGGCCATATTTTTAAAGGAGTCACCTTTTCCAAACCATCGCAAACGCATGAATGAAGTAACTCCACGGTCACGTTTTAAACGCCACAACCAATCCCAAGAAGCGATATGTGAGATCAGTGATTTCACTCCTCAGAGAATACAACACAGTATCACTTACAGAGATGCAACTCAAGAAGCCCTTGAAACACACACCAGCACTGCAAGTATATAGCAAACCTGTTGGAATCTCAAGCCAAAGCCCAAAGCTTTTTTCAAGTATGCAATAGGAAAACCTTGCATGACCATCCATCATCTTCTCTTATGCAAACATTTGCGTCTATACGCAACTCCTGTTCAGGGTTGAGGTGTTCCACTGCAAAAGGTATCTCAGGGTTGAGGTTTTTCCAAAGCATGATTTTTTGGGTGCCCATGTTAGTTTTCGATAGTTTTCGGGGATGTACATAAATACTAGGTGGTGGTTTCAAATATTTTTTATTTTCACCCTTACCTGGGGAAATGATCCAATCTGACGAGCATATTTTTCAAATAGGTTGGTTCAGCCACCAACTAGTAATGGATATAGTCAGACATAATTGACATACCCTCCTGAAGTTTAACAGTTCGCCCCTGACAAGCTACCGAAACCCAATAGGAAAGGATCATCTTCCAACACCCATTTTTCCCTGGTCTATGTTAAACTTTTGGGGGAGTAGATATAAAACATAGATCCCCTTGGGTATGCTGCGAGGTTTCGAGGCTGATCCTGAAGCAGTCCGAACAGAAGAACGCTGGGTAGGGGTACAAAATCAGTCTGGGGGTGAGTTCGAGGCAAAGGCCAGTCAGGGTCAAAATGGGTGTTTCCGAAATTTCTGGGGTTTCCCCCCAAATCATCCATTAAACAATAGGGTTTTCCATTAGTTTTCCATTATTTTCACCATCCATTTTGGGGTCTTCCCCTTATTTTTGGAAACACCCAGTTGACATTAACAACTTGGATCAACTGGGCATGTAACTGCAAAACCATTTTTTTTGGGGATAGCATTGTTTTTGGAAACACCCAAATAGATGGCGGGAGATGATACCTTTGGTAGGTAGGGAATAGTAAAAGGGTGCTGAAAATTTTCAAACCAATTTGGACGGGAACCGCAGAATTTCGCAGAATTTCAATTTACTGTACTTTCCATTGAAATATTGAAATACTGGTTGGTTGTTTGATTCATTACTACGGATCTGTATAAAGGTTTATGAAATGATCCCAAAAGGAACTGGGTAGGATTTTCATCCACGAAAAACAACCTAGTAAACAACCAGGGGCCCTTTTTCATTGCTCAGGTGTGGGTTAAAAACAACATACGATTGTTCTTGCAGCAAAAAAGGCAAAGTATTTTTCTCAATCAACTCCTTTCCCATAGCATCCATGTATGGTGTTACGGTATATTTACCTACATTTTGCTTAGTCTTATGTTAAATGTAGATGAATATACGAGGCATGGATTGTTTCTGACAAAATCCTGACAAACTCGAGTTGTATCAGTTGCCAATGGGTTTTTGTTGCTTCAGTTGCCGGTTGGCCCCCACCCCCCACCGCTTTTTGAGATTCTTAATGGCTCCTCAGCCTACCCCCCCGCAAAACGTATCCTTTCCCAGATTCATGAAGGCTGTAGTAGCCGGCCTTATGAAGGGAAACCGCCAATGGTTTTCATAAGCCCTTAACACAAACGCCG
The DNA here is from genome assembly GCA_000507305.1 of Breviolum minutum Mf 1.05b.01. Lineage (NCBI taxonomy): Eukaryota > Dinophyceae > Suessiales > Symbiodiniaceae > Breviolum > Breviolum minutum. Next base: position 38,837 of record DF240527.1, on the reverse strand, counting down.
GTTGTTTTAACACACCTCCTGATCCACCAAAACGGCGTCAACGGACGGTTAAAAAAACCAAACGTACCGAGGTCTATGTTGGCGAAGGTGCCGTGCCCAAGGGAACTTTTTTTTCAAGTTTGGAAGTTTTTTCGGCCTTGAAAAGCTGAGGCTCTTCTCATGGTTTTTGCCCATGGCCCTTTCTGGCGAACTTTGAACAACTTTCGGGGGAAATTCCCACATAAAAAGTAGGACAAAAAAACACAAACTTTTAAAGCTTCATGGCCATTTCATGGCTGAGTAAGTCTTGCGGTCTCGAAACGCATATGAGGCCTTAGACTTGAATATTGACATGTTTCCCCTAATTTTGTTTTTTTTTGGGGGGGGGTAAGGGGGAGTTTTGGCTTTTGGTTCATAAAACGTAACATACTCCATGGAGGAATAAAAACGACATGTTGTTTAGACAAAGATGTACCCGAATTTTGTGTTTATTTTTTGAATGGTGATGTTTAAGGAGGCACATATGAGCAGTTATCAATAATTCGGGTTGCTTGGGTTATAAAGGGGATGTATAGAGAGTATATAATATATATGATAAGCCACGAAATAAAGATCCCCATTCTCCAACCAGGATTTAATTGAATGTCGCGTGTGGGTGAAACATTTAATCACCGCTCATATGATGCATATAGCAAACTCACCCTGTACACTGCTGATAGGATTTTCTCCCATCAAAATATGATATGTTTTATTCCTCATTATAGATGGAACGCAAAGAAACTCCCTCCAGCATCGGGAAAAACATCTGAGTTGGTTGATTCATGTGGGGGACTATAGCTATCCAGCATGATTGGGATTTAGGAAATACCTCGGTCCCGGTTTTACCTAAGAAGAATCATCGATCGTTGATGTCTTCCAGGAAATTTGGGGCTGCCTGGACAGTCATGTAGTTGCAACACCATAGGGCGAAGAAGTTGAAATAGGAAATGGGTATGAGTCAGAAATTGATTAGAAAATGGCCACTGGCAACGGAAACCCGATTTTATTGGGCCCCTTAGTTTTAAAACACACCTCAAGATTATGCAATTATTGGATGAAAGGAACCAGAGTTAGAAGATTTCCACGCCCAAAAAAGTAAAAATCCTGGGTGTTGACTGTTACTGGGTGGCGGGTAGATATAAGACATACTCCTATGGCCGATATCCACCATCCATACCCTTCCTCTCATGATATTTTTTGAAGTGGACAAAAAAGGGGTAGCAGCATGATGGTTTTTCTTTAAGAACAAACCAGGGGTCATAGTTCCCCTTTGCCTGCGTAGTTTTTGTAAATGTTCTGGAACCTACAATCTGGTAAACTAACATAGCAATGGAAAATGGACCCTTTCAAGATGATTTCTTATTGAACATGGGATATTCCATTGCTATGTTACCAGAGGGTAACACGCATCCTGCCTATCCTAAGTGCCAATTTTGGGGCACCCTTTGAGTCGATGATGTTGAATTTTCCTTCTTTTCGGCGAGGTGCCGGAAGTTATTCGCAAGTGGCCAACATGGAGATGGTGGGTGCTGGGTATTGCTGGCATGGCAATTAGGAGACAGAGTCGTTTTTTTTTGGGGGGAGAGTTTTGGTATGCTTTTAAAAAAGGTGGACACAAAACTCAGCTATTACGCTGTGGTGTTTTTTTTTCTTGCCGGTGAATGAAAATCGCCAGGCGTGGGGAGTTTGAAAAGGAGAAGTTCACCACTGTCACCGGTGACTTTGTTCGCATGTTAAACTCTGGGAGTGTATGTAGGAAAAGCTTGCAAAATCTCTTCTCCAATATTCTTGGCCTTGCGAATGTCATGCGATGTTTGCGTGAGATAGCTGAAAACTGAAGTTCCTGTTCCCCAGGTAGGGTGTGTTCGTTCTCTGGAGGGTAAATATCTGGGATAAAATCTAGCTCAACGTGTCGATTGGACCGCGATAAACACGATGTTTCAAAATCATCAAGCAGCCCAGGGTTGCTTGTTAGTGCCCTGGCCAACAGAAATAGCAATCTGAGCATTCCAAAATTGCCAACCAAAAAAAAGGGAAAAACCGAAGCAACAAATCAATCGGTATATATCTAGACATATAGTTATATATTAGCAAAGTTTTTAAAACAGGTAGCGGGGGTCGCGATTTTGCCTACCTTTTAAGGAAAGCCCCTTGAAATGGGCGCAACATTTCGAGAAATTTGGTTGGTGAAATTACGATCAACTTCAGACAGATGTTGGATCTACCCCCCACCCAGGATGGAATGGCGACAAATGCAGGTTTAGGGTGGACCTAGACATGCAAGAATCCCCGCGATGACGCCAGCCATCCTGGGGTTCGGGTTTCAATCCAAGATGTACTCCCACGAAAACTAACGTGGAACTCCAAAATGAAGGTTTATTTCGAAGATGAGTTTCCTTTCCAAAGGGGTGAAAAATCCAGGTGCCACGGCCGTTTCTTTTCTGCCCGTTGTCCATGTCAGACTGTCAGACTGTCAGTGATTTTTCTCAGCTGCGAATTTTCACCATTACCAAGCTGCAGGGTTTTTGCCTCCCAATTGACAGGGTTTAAAGTCTGAGAATTCATTGGGGTAATGTAGTTAGATATAGAAAGTTCCACCCAGAAAATCAATTTTGTGACGAATTTGGTGAAATAGAAAGTTGGATAGTTTGGCAAATTTTCTTGTGATGAAGAAAACAAACCTTGGTTGTAGAAATTTATATACAATACGAGGATTTATACTACCCAGTAAAAAACAAGCGATTTATGAGCTATCCATCAGCAATTTGCAAAGCTCCAGACGTTTATAAGGCTCTTTTTATAGATGGTGGTTTCAACATTTTTTTAAACAACAATTTCTTCCCTCGCGAAGATGAACCCAATTTGAGGTCCGCATATTTTTTCAGATGTTGGTTTTTCAACACCAACCAGCCTTTTGGATGTCACCAATGTGTTAACCTTCACCAAAAAGAACCAAAAATGCCACCACTTCAACCTCAAACCCACCTTCCTTGCAGGTTGGAGGCGCCCATTGACCTGTGTGAACTGTTGGGGGGTGGAAGGGTTGCTTCAGCTGACAATTGTTCAGCTAGGTGGTTTTGGGGCGGTTGGTGGTTTGGATACATAAGGGATCCCCAGAAAATGATTGCCGGGATTGTTACTTGCGGGAAATTCGCGATTTGAGGGCCCCAAACCACCGGGCCCCAAACCATCAGTTGATTTGGTGGAGCTTTGAAACCAAACTCATTTTCCGACGCGTTTGGCATTTCCCTGAAAGCCTTTTTCAAGAGGTGCATTTTCAGGTGGTGAATTTTATGGTTGTTTTTTTTTTGCATGCGGGAAAATCCAAGCTTCGTTACGTGATGTTTCCACGTCCTTAACAGCTGAAGATGATTTAAAGACAAGCAAGTTGTTTATTTGGTTAATTTTTGCAACCTGGTAAGTGTTGTTGTACAACTTCCTTGAGGCAACAACCAGGGTGGATATCCATGCAAAGCTTCATGGCTTACTAGTTGGTGTAGGATCTATTTACCATCAAATTCTGTGGAACACATAGTTTTTTGATGTTTTTTTCTCCTGAGTGGAGGTAATTTTCACAAAATCATTGGCAGATTTTTTTGATGGAAATATTTGTTTGTTTTTTTTGGTCTAAATCTTGTTCTTTTTTCCCCTAACCTTTTGATTTTCAGCCACGAAATAGAACTTTTGACCTTTCCAGCCACCATGCAGGAAACTGAAAGTTTGAAAACAACAGGAGGTCCTGCCTGCAGGACCTTTAAATTGACCTTCAATTAGATTACCGGCCCGTTGGTAAACTAAGATGGCAGTGTTCAAAATCCCATCATTTTGTAGTTTTTGCCTACTGGAAGATATCAGGGTTTTCTGTTGCCAGCAATGTTTTGGGAACTTACCTGAGGAATTTCCCCCACACGTAAAGCAACGCAAAAAGATTCGCGCAAATGGTCAGGGTTCGTGCCTGCTGCGTGGGCACAACCTGCTTTCTCTTTGTGCTTGCCATCCTTCTGCCCATTGGCTTTGCCAACGATTGGTGGTACCTTGGTGGTCTTAGTTTTTTTGACTCTAACACAAATAAAGCAGGCTGAGATTCGGATGATATGTGAAATTTTTGTGTGTGGTTTTTACGGACAGCACCCTAGCTAGTGACTGATATGTGAAATTTTTGAGCTTTTTCAGGCATCCCGGAATCAAAAAGGGTACTTAATATGTCTCTATTTATGTGATTATATATGACTAATAGACATCTACCCATCCAAACGGATTTACCATTGCCTTCTATGAGGGGTAAGATTTTGCGAAAATTCCGAATGAAACATAGGGGGACTGAAGCTAAAGGCTTTAAGATGGTCAAGCATCTCTCCCAAAGTTTTTTCTTTGTTTTTCGTTTTTAGGGAAAATCTCAACTGATGATTTTGGGGAATTACCTTCCCTGAACTAACAGTTCGCCCCTGGAAATAGGCCGGGCAATCTCACTCAAATGGATCTATCATACAATCTTGCAAGCATACTGTTTTGAGCACTGGTTTTTGGAAGCGGGCAGTGTCAAAACCGTGGATAAGCTTTGGTGATTATCATTGGATATTTGGGTGGATTAATGTATGAAATATAATTATCATCTATAATGCACACCCCTGAAAACTTAAGATGAATCTGAAAACCACCCCCTTTGAAAAGGAACATCTTCGTCCAAACCTTCAGTTTGGGGTTGCATGTTAGTTTTCCAGAGGCTCCTTGGCACATCTTTGGAATCATCCCTATACCCGGTAGCCCCTTTCAATTTGATGGGGTTTTTAATAACGTAACTCACTGTTCAAGAGCGCTCAACCTTGAACAGGGGACTTAAGTTTTGTCTACTAGTAGGGCATATATAATATACAAAAAATCTAAAATCATGGGATCACACATCTGATTTTTTTTAGCTTCCTTTTTTTTCAGGTATCGGAATCAGAAGCCTTTTGAAAAGGCAGAAACCCAAACTGTTCAAAAGTTGTAACCCAAACTGGCAGAAAACATTTAAGGACCCACCATTCTTTGTTTCGGTATTTGTATATTGTTTGTAGGTTTTTCATGAAAGGGTTCTGAAAGAATTGAGTGATTCCTCAACTTTTGTCAGAGGGTGATCTCATAAAGTTTTGGAGGGGGGGGGTCCATGATTTATTTTGGGATGGATTTTTTTCCTATATTTTTGCAGCTGCTGGGGTCACCCCAGTCCCCAAAAAAACATCGAAAAAGCGGCGTTAACATCCAGGATGAATGGTATTGGAATGGATGATATTGGCTATGTGGACGAGGTTGGTTAGGGTTGATCTTGTTTTTTTTTTTTTTTTTTCCGCAGATTTTGGACCCAGATCTTTTTTGGTTGAAGAAAAAAACCAATGGATTTTCCAAAGATTTGAGGCCTCTGTTTGACAGGGTTTTTCCAGCGAATCATATGGGGGGATGACGCAAATCTATAGCTTCAGCGACCGATGCTTTTAGAAGACAAGTCATAACAAGTCCCAGGAGGACCTGAAAGATCCAATTAAAAAATGGTTGTTTCAATTGGATGATGTTCACCAAATCTTTACATAGGAAATGTTTGTTTAACCAAACATCCATTTTAAACTGGTTGTTTAGGGTTCCAGGTGTATCTTTCAGTTTTTTTTCTAAAACAAATCAGTTCAATTTTCGAGTTTCATTCAAATCACCAAAATGCTTGTTTCAACCAAACAACCAACCATTTTTAAAAGTGGATGTTTAGGCTGGCTTCTTTCGGCCAATGTGTGGAACTTTTAAAAAACTTAGCACTCAATTTTTTTGAGCCTTTTGGGGGAAAGTAGTTTGGTAAATACAGAGATGGATTTCCATCCAGTGTAATAGGAATCTATAAGAAATCTATATTGAAAAAAATTATAATGTACAATATACACACACAATTTACACTTGAGTATATTTACAAATAAACGGTATAACTACATGATATATTTTCCACTACATGGGTCTTCCTTTTTTTGATTACAGAGAACTTCTCATTGAGTTCCTTCTTTCAACCACCTGGTGGACTAGGTTTTTATCGTAAGCCTGATTTTGAAGTCGTGTTTTTTTTTTTAAATGGATGAAAACAATGGCACACAAGACATTTTTTTGGTGATGTATAGTTTTGAAATCTGTCTTTTTTGGATACGTTGTGTTTTTGGGAGTTTTTTGGTCACTACTTGGTGTTTTTCAAGAAGCCTTTGTAGATAACCTGAAAAGTTACGAAGGTCGTCAGAGGTCGAAGGTTGGGATTGATTTGGCATGATCTATTCGGCATGATCCTTGTGTATTTAGGAAAATCCTCTGAGTTTTTTTTTAAACTCAAATGATATCATAATATACTGTATATATATTATATACTTACTATAAACATATTATATACATCTGTATATTGATTCTATTTAGATTCCTATATATGCCCATTCTTTTGTTCTATATTAATTGAAGACTCCGTGTTTCCTAGAAACACAACCCTTCCAGCTTGACCAAGCTGTTATGTCCAACCCATCCCCGCCCTGCCAAACAGTGCGTTGGCCTCAACGCTCAGCCAATGATGGTGGATGCTTGGCTGGTGGGCGAATGGCGGATCTTCATAGGTCCATCCATGTATGGTATACTTACTCCCTCCAAAACTCACATGGTCCCCTGCAAAACTCACATGTTGGAAGATGTATTCCCTACTGAATTTAGTCCCTTTTTTTTTGGGAACATGTTAGTTTTCGGGGGTGTACCTACATTAAAAATCAACCAGATGCAGGTAAATATACCGTTCGTCCCGTGGATGGTATGGGTTTATGTCAAAATGTGCAAAATGGGATAAACGCGGAAAGTTCATGTATAGAAGGTCAACTTTGGAGAATTTCTGAGCTTTTCTTCACTCTTTGGACACAAACAAAACTGGTATACATGAATTTTCTGAAAAACATCTACATTAGAATCGTTTGATTTTTTTCAAGGGTTTTCAATTTTCAGGCAACAAAAAAAACGGTTCCCAGTCAGATAGATTTGCCTATGGGAACTGATTTTTGCCAAACCACGCCACTCACCGCTGCACCGTTCCTGACGCTACACTGAGAACCCTGCGATGGATTCGAGCTCCATTCTCTTTCGGGAACGTTGCTGTCAAAAGGTGCGGGTAGTACGGAGTAGAAGATGGGCCCTTACCAGTCATAAATGGAGCAATGGGCCCATGTACTCCCGACCCCGGAGTTTAAGAGTTGTGATGTTGAGTGTTTCTCCGAAGTGTGGGTTCAAACTCAATGTGGTGTAGCAGTTGTTCCAAGAGACCGGGTCCTACCTGTTCCTGCTGCCGCACCCTTGAAAGAATCCAGTGGATCGTCCGAAGCCCTCAGGGACTGCCAGCGTTCACTTCAGGACGGGTTCTGGCTATCCTTCGAGAGACCTCGGGCGCACTTCAGGACTTGTTTGACGAGGTTGCGTCTCTCCCACCTACTCCTCGTCCAGAACAAGGTGGTGAGGCACAGTCGGGAGTTAATCCTCCTGGTCCCGGAGCCGTGGGCTCTGCTGTTGGGGAGAGCCCAACTGGTGGAAGAAGAGGAGAAGGGGAAGAGAGGGCAAAGAGGAGCGAGGGAGGTACTCCTGCTACCGGGAGCACCGAAGAGCAAGTGAAGAAGGACGAAATCCCCAAGAGGAGGAGGAAGGAGCGAAAGGACAAGAAGGAGCGGAAAGGACCACCGCCCAGGAGTTCTCCTGCTCCTGTTTCTCCACCTCGTGACGGAGAGCCTAAGGAGGATAGGGATCGAACTAGATCCAATCCCCACGTGGAGAACCTCCGAGTGCACGGCTCAGCAGCCAAGCACTTTGAAGACAAAGATCGAGGACATCGTGCAGAAGGGCATCGCGAAGAGGCTAGAGGATCACGTCCAAGGACACCTTCCAGATCACCTAAGCGTGGTGGGGAGCCCTCTAAGCGTAAGCATAGAGGATCCAAGGGAGTTGCACACCGAGAAAGAGGCAGAGCTTGGCGAGAGGGCCGCTGGAACCAGGAATGGCGCCCAAAGCGGCACTCTTGAAGAGACCGGGTGCAAGAGGAGCACCCCCCCCAGCCAGACTGAAACCGCGAAGGCCGCCGAAGTCTGGAGCAAGGCCGCCAAGGAAGAGAAAGAGTCCAGTCGAGGAACCAGTTCCGGCCGTGAACCAAGCAGAGGAGAAGTGGAAGAAGGGCGAGGTGGTAACTTTGAGTTCGGTTCCCCTCGAATGTTTGGAGTTGGGCCAGCTGATGATTGTCGAAGAGGGCAGTCACATGCAGGCCAAGGTCCAAGCAGCTTGTCTTATCACTATGGTCGAGGTCACCCGTCGAGGAGTGAGGATCAGGGTGGACCTTCAGGGCACTAACGAAGAGGTGCTTCGTGCTCATACGAGTGGGGTGGCCTTCACCCTGCACCGTTGCCCACCGGAGTGCGACGAGATGGTCACGGAGGAGGGTTTGATCCATTGCCGCCAAGCCCGGTTGGTGAAGGATGTAATGGACGAGCCCGAATGGATCTCCAACCTCAAACCCGGTCGGCCCCCAGTAGATTGGGGAAGAGACGAGTTAGCCAGCTTGAGGAGGGAGGCAGGAATCACTCCCAAAGTTCCCGCCACAAAGGTAAGGAGCAGTTCGAGCAGTTCGAAGAAAGGAAAAGCTGGCAAAGAGAAGAAGGAGGACGCTGCGAAGAAGAAGAAGAAAAAGAAGAAGGAGAAGAGCAGGTCTCCCAAGCGACGGCGGAGAGATCGGTCTTCGGGAGATTCCAAGAGGGATTCAAAGTCCAGCAAGAAGACTTGTCAGAAGGATGCCATCAAAGAACCGAAGGCTTTGTTCGAGGGCACCGGTCTGGACCCAAAGGACCGGGTTCGGCGCCACTTGAGGCAGAAAGCTATGAAGTTGGTGAGGAAGAGGACTTCGAAGAAGGAAGAGGCACTGGCTCCTCGAGCAGCGGGAGCCACAGTGGCAAGACGGATCACGAGGAGCTCGGGGAGTTGTTTGGGGAGAGTGTCAAGGCTCGCTTGGTAGCGGATCGCTTCCCTGGCATTCTGGCTATGGAAAGTCTGGTGGCTATGCGTTCAAGCCTGTTGCAGGAGGCTGGAGAGACAGAGGATCAGGTGGCGCTAAAGCCTACGGCCCTGTTGTACTATCGGGGCAATTTGTCGAGGAAGACCAGTGGCCCACAGGGCCGAGAAGTGTTAACCCACTGCACGGTGGTAGACTACTTGCTACGTGGTCGGGTAGCCTCAGCCCTCGACTTGATCCTTCAGAGGGTCAAATCGATAGAAGCGACTGTGAGCGGAACGCATTACACTATTGCTCAGCGTCTAGAGCTTCTCCCACAAGAGGGTCAACTTCTCACCCACCGGGAGGAGTTGAAAAATCCAACCCGAAAGTCTTATGCAGACAGCAAGACGAAATGGTTGTCCACTCTCCCAGATGGCCGGCCTGGAAAAGGCAAGGGGAAAGATGGGAAGAACCAGGATCCCAAGGGGGGCAAGGGCCCCAAAGGAGGAGACAAGAAGGAGGAAGCGAAGAAGAAGTGGTGAGGAGTTTGCGCCTGAGCTTGGCGGTGAGGGGGTTTGCAGCTCTGCGCAGCCCTGCACTGCTGGTGTGGCGTCGGCGAGGCACTTTGAAATGGATTCGGTGCCTGAGCTTGGCGGTGAGGGGGTTTGCAGCTCTGCGCAGCCCTGCACTGCTGGTGTGGCATCGGTGAGGCACTTTGAAATGCATTCGGTGCCTGAGCTTGAGAAGGAAGACGTTAGGCCTGGTAAAGGGCCTCTTTTGTGCCACAGGGAAGACCCCTGTTTGGACTTTTTTGAGCCGGGAGCTTCGCGGTCGTCAGAAGCGCAAAAAAGTGAAGCGAGTGCTTTTAGCTATGTTAAGGGAAATACCTTGGGAGAGGTGGGTCTTGACCTGGTAAGACAATTACTGGAGGTTCTTCCTTGTTTGCCACTCCGTAGCCAGTCCACGGGTCGGGTGAGATGCGTTTCAGTATTTTTCTTGCCTACCTCTAGGGATGTTTTATCAAGTCTTTTTGACACACCTTCTCCTTGTAAGATTTCCTGGCTGAATGCAATTTGTTTGGGGCTTAATTCCTTATGGGGTGAGGCCCTGATGTTTGCGGGGCCCCCCAATAAGGTTCAACGGGAAGCATTGATGCTCCTGGTTGAAGATGTGAATAGGCTGGTTGGTTTTAAAGGTACGTTGGAAGATTTCGACTGGGGTCATTTCTTTGACACCCGCACCATCGACTACAAGGGTGATGAAGTCAAGACTGCAAGATTTTTCTCCTGGGCGAATATTTCGCCTGCCTTGCCTCAAGAAATTGGTCAGGTTCCTTTGGCAGACGTGTGTGAATTTGGTTCTCGTCACTATGTTCTCAATTTTGACGATTTTCTCAGGCCTGTTGAGCAACGCGTTTTTTCAAAGCCTCCAAAGGTCATGGTGTCAGATAATGATTGGGGGCCTGTGTGTGAGGGATTGGTGAAATGTGGCCTGTGCACTTTTTTGGAGGAAACGCAAGTTTTTCAAACGGGTAGCGGTCCGCTCCTGAACGGGATGTTCGGCGTTAGTAAGGAGGAGTGGTCGGGGGGTGTTGAGGTGTTCCGCCTCATCATGAACCTGATCCCCTTGAACCGCATTTGTCAACCATTGGTGGGAGATGTGGATACTTTGCCTTCGTGGAGTGGTATGACTCCCTTTCAGCTGCACCCTAGTGAGGGTCTTGTCGTAAGTAGTGAAGACGTGAGGTGTTTCTTTTACACTCTGTCAGTGCCTGAAAGTTGGTGGAAGTATATGGCATTTAACAAGGTTGTGCCAAACAGTGTTTTGCCTCCTCACTTGCAAGACTCTACGGTGTACCTCGCATCTCGGGTTCTACCAATGGGCTTCTTGAATTCAGTGAGTCTGGCGCAACATGTTCATCGTAACCTGGTTTTGAGAAGCACCCTTCACAACCCAGTGGTCAACCTTGCCGAGAATGAACTGCGAAAGGATCGGGCCTTTCCTGCGGGAAATACGCGTTGGCGTGTCTACCTGGATAATTATGATCTTTTGGAGATTGTCGAGCACTCGAAGGTACCTCTTATCGAAGGAAAAGTGGCCCCGGGAGCCCAAGCTCTGCGGCAGGAGTATGAGGAATGGGGGGTGCCCCGGAACCTTAAGAAAAGTGTTTCTCGCAGCCAGCATTGCGAGATGCAGGGGGCTCAACTTGACGGGCACCTTGGGTTGGCCTACCCCCGTGAATCCAAGCTCTTGAAGTACACGTCGGCTGGTCTGAAGCTTTGTTCTCAAAAGCTGGTTACCCAAAAACAACTTCAGGTAGTATGTGGGGGCTTGGTGTATTTCTCTATGTTCCGGAGGCCCCTTTTGGGCTGCCTGAATGCTGTTTGGCTCTTTATTGAGTCTTTTAACCAGTCTAAGGCGACCAAGCGTGCACTGCCGGCTCAGTGCAAGTTTGAAATTCTTAGGTTCTTGTCTTTGTTACCTCTTGCTAGATTGGATTTTAGGCTGCCTATGAGGGGTGAGGTGACATGCAGCGATGCCTCATCTTCAGGTGGGGGTGTATGTGTGTCCAAGGGTCTGACACCCTTGGGCATCTTAGCTTCAGAAGGTTTGCTGCGTGGTGAACAAAGTGAATCCCAACAAGACCATAAGATCCTCTCCATCGGTTTATTCGATGGAATAGGCGCCTTGCGTGTTGCACTTGACCTTTGCGGTGCACCGGTTTTAGGTCATATCAGCATCGAAAAGTCCGCTGAAGCCTCCAAAGTCGTGGAAAATCACTTCGCCGGTTCTTTGTTTGTCTCGGATATCGCCTTGGTCGATGAAGCAATGGTTGCCTCTTGGAGTTTGCGTTTCTCTCAGGCCTCCCTTGTATTACTCGGGGCAGGCCCGCCCTGTCAGGGTGTTTCAGGGCTTAATGCAGACAGAAAGGGTGCCTTGAAGGATCAAAGGTCCTGCCTGTTTCTTCACGTTCCTAGGGTGAGAACTCTGCTCCAGAGAGCCTTCCCGTGGGCTCAAGTGCACACTTTGATGGAAAGTGTAGCATCAATGGATAAATCAGATGCCGACACTATGAGCGAGCACTTTGGATCAACACCTTGGGTTTGTTTCGCTGGCACATTGACTTGGTGCCGACGGCCGCGTTTTTACTGGACCACGTGGGACTTGTTTCCCACTGAAGGGGCCACCATTGACACACAGTGTGACCTCCAACATGTGCAGGGTCGAGTGGTGTTGGAAGCTGCTGTGGATCTGGAGGACTGCTGCAAAGAAGGGTGGATCAAGGTCGATCCTACTCAGTCGTATCCTACATTTACAACCTCCAGGCCTAGATCTTCTCCGGGGCATCGCCCTGCTGGTGTCAGCCAATGCACTGACCAAGAATTACAACGGTGGGTGACTGACTCATACCGTTTTCCCCCATATCAATACACCAACCGCAACAGTTTAGTTGCCAAATCCGGGGAGCTTCGTATCCCTGACATTGAAGAACGGGAATACATTATGGGATTCCCCGTAGGGTATACTGGATGGTGCATGCCAAAAAATGCACGAAAAACGCAGGCTTGCGCTGATGCTCGTTTGACCTTGATTGGCAACACTTGGAACGTTCCCGTGGTGTCCTGGTTTCTTAGTTGCCTTCTGTTTCCCTTGGGTCTGGCTCTGCCTTTCTCGTGTCAAGATTTGATGGATCGCCTTTCTCCTCAAGGTCAACTTTCATTTCAAGGACGGCTCCTTCGGACTCCCCTACGTCCTCTTCGGGGTAGTAAGGCGGGAGATCAACGCAAGCTCGCCTCTAAATTAGGGACGTTGGTCTCCGTTAAGGGTGAAGATTTGCTTTTGAACGCACCTTCCAGTTCTATTCCCAAGTTTCACCGTCTCCGAGGTTCAGTTCCAGCTAAGCTTTGGCGATGGCAGGTAGTGTCTGGTTGGAAGTGGACCAAGGGCCCGGAGCATATCAATGCTCTTGAAATGAGAGCTCTTCTCACAACCTTGAGGTGGCGAATTGAGCATTGTGGACAAGTTCGATGCCGGTTCATCCATCTCACTGACTCCCTAGTTTGCCTTCACTCGCTTTAGAACCAGTAGCCGTAAACTTCGCAGAACAGTCTCTAAAGTCAATGCCTTAGTCCTTCTTTCCGGGTGCCATCCAGTGTGGGGATATATTCACACTGATCAGAACCCTGCTGACAAACCCAGTCGGTGGGGACGTGGCCTAAGGACCAAGTTCAAGCATGCCAAAAAGAATACTTGAGGCACCTACGGAAGGACAAAGGGCAATTGACAGAAAGAGACTAGGTTCCTTAAGGAACTTAACAGTGCAACCGGCTACAAAAGAAAGGTACCGCAAAGCGGTCTCAGCCTTCCTTGCTTTCCTTCGGCAAGAAAGCTTGGTACTACCCACTTTAAGGTCCCAATTGGATCCCATTCTGTGCGATTACGTGGAACACCTGTGGGCATCTGGTAAAGGACGTGCCCTAGCTTGCGACACCCTAGCAGGTCTCCAAGACAGAGACCCCAAATTCAAAGGACACCTTCAGGGTGCCTGGCGCTTACTAAAGACATGGCAGGTTAACGAAATTCCAGCACGTGCTCCTCCACTTCCTGAACATGTACTGCTTAGTATGGTAGGCTGGGCTTTTTTCCACCAACAATTTTCCTTTGGGGTCAGCCTGCTCCTCGGGTTTTACGGGATGCTTCGTACAGGCGAATTACTGGGCCTTAAAGGGCGACATATTCAACTTGGTGCTGAGGAACAGAAGCTGTTGATTTCGCTTGGGTTTACAAAAGCTGGGAAGCGTGTTGGAGCCGCAGAAAGTACAGTGATTGGTCACAATGTCCCGGTGCATTTTGCACTATGTTGGAAAAAGTTAGCCACAGCCACCACCTCCCTTACTCCCTCTCCGGCTAAATGGAGGGGCTTGTTTAATCAAGCTTTGGATGCACTACAGCTGTCCGAATTCCGTTTTCGACCGAGGGGTGGGGCGACATGGTGGTTTTCCAAACACCAGTCGTTAGATAAGATTTTGGTACAGGGTCGGTGGCAGGCAGCCAAGACGGCTCGTCTGTATATAAATGAAGGCTTGTCTGTCCTCGCTGAATTGTCTATTCCACCTACTGACCCTAGGATTTCTACTTTTTTGTCTTTCTTTCACAAGAATCAAGGACTTTGTCGGTTTACCACACTTGAGCCTCTGCCTAAAGGCAGAAGGTCAGGGGGACGTGGAAAGGCTTCAAAAAATGCCTCTCGTCCTCGCCAAAACAAACGTCAGAGGCGAAGGTAAAAGTTTTTTCAGTGCGATTTGTTTTGGCCAGCAGGAGTTTTTTCCCTGAGGATATCTGTCAGATGTCAGTGAGTGGTTTGGCACCTCTGATGCTGCAGATACCTAAGTCTTAATCCATTCTCATTAGGGTTTGGCCATGAGGATGGGGGCTTTACGGGAGTACAGGGATTTACTCCTGATTATTTCATCTTGTTTTTTAATTTATTTTGACAAATCCGCTACGGAGTGGAGCAAAAAACGGGCGTCAGAACTCTTTGTACTCCCGACCCCGGAGTTTAAGAGTTGTGATGTTGAGTGTTTCTCCGAAGTGTGGGTTCAAACTCACCCTCCCTACCCAACCCTGGAAAGGCTTCAAAAAATGCCTCTCGTCCTCGCCAAAACAAACGTCAGAGGCGAAGGTAAAAGTTTTTTCAGTGCGATTTGTTTTGGCCAGCAGGAGTTTTTTCCCTGAGGATATCTGTCAGATGTCAGTGAGTGGTTTGGCACCTCTGATGCTGCAGATACCTAAGTCTTAATCCATTCTCATTAGGGTTTGGCCATGAGGATGGGGGCTTTACGGGAGTACAGGGATTTACTCCTGATTATTTCATCTTGTTTTTTAATTTATTTTGACAAATCCGCTACGGAGTGGAGCAAAAAACGGGCGTCAGAACTCTTTATATATAGATGGCCTTATACATGGGTAATTATTTTGCCCCTATAAGTGGATCTCATTTTGTAGAGATGTTTTTTTGTGTTCCCTGGAAAAAAGTGGGGGGAGTTTTGATTAGGCCTCACAACTGCTTTGGGTGAAGAGGCCTCCAGTTTGTGGAACAAAAACTCGTTAAATAGATTTAGCAATAGTACATAGTTCTCTGTGATACGGGACCGATGGTTCAGAAATCCGGCGTCACCAGTTGAGGTTGGTACTTTATCCCGTCATATCCCGTCATTTACCAGGTTTTTTTAGCACCATCCCAGGTGGTTTTCTCGCCGGGATTTCGAAAAGAACCATCGGTTTTTGTATCACTTGTAGTTTTTTTAGAGACAAAAATCTGGCAGATTTTGAAGGTCACAGGCTGAAAAGTGCGTTCTCCATGATGTTCATGGAGCTCCACCGGATAATCTTCCCAGTGCAAACGTGCCATGGAACCATGGGCCCAGGATCGTTGACGTCTTCCAAGCATCATGTTTTCCAAGCATCATCTTTCATCATTTTTCAGGGGCGAATCTGTCAAGCATCTATTTCTCAGGTTCCAACGCTGTTTAACTTTGTCGATGTACTCCCCCGAAAATACACCCCCAAATAAGGGGCCAAAACGACATGAATCACCTGAAGCAACCCTTGACGTTCAACAAAAATCGGATATCATTGTTAGTTTTCGGGGGACGTTTGTTGTACCTTTCCCAACAAACCAACAAAAAATCGGGGCAAAAAACGCCAGGGACACGTTGCCTTCTGCGCCAGCGTCACCACGGCTGCGCCAGAGAAGTTGGTCATCCATGACAAGTGCCTGGGTTGAGCCTGTGGGGTTTTCCCCCCTTGGTCCGGTGGGCCCAAGGTCACCAGTTCTAAGTAGGGTGAAATAACTCCACTTATTTCACCCATTTATAGGGCCATTTATAGGGGTTATAACCCCAATTACCCATTTGTAAGGCCATGTATAGGGGTTATATATAAGGTATAACCCCATTTATAAACAGTGGCCTACTTTGTTTGGGGGGTCGGATTTTTTTTTGGGACGGTAATCCGAGAGTGGTGTTAAATCATGACTGTAAATCTTGTTTTGTTGGCGTTGATTTTTGTTTTGTGGTGAAACATGGTGAATGAGGGTGAGTTTTTGTAGGAGGGCAGGTTCTTTTTGTATGTTGAGCTGTGTGTTGATGATAAGGACTTAAGACTTGGAATGATCACAGGAGGCGAAAAGTTCACCCTTTCATCCGATTCACCTGGATGATTGGAATCTTCCACGAACCAGTCGCATAGGAAATTGGGGCTTGAAACTTGAAGATGGAAGCAAAAAAAAGGTCACTGGAAAAACAATGGGCCAAGCCTCGTCTAGCGGGTGGCAACTCAAATATTTTTTATTTTCATCCCGAAACTTGGGGAAGATTTCCAATTTGACTAGTATTTTTCAAATGGTTTGAAACCACCAACCAGTCGTTAATGTTGAACTCTGTTTACAGTAATTACGTAAGTTTAGTCTCTTCCTCAAGAACCGGGTAAACCAAAAACAGCCAACACTTGGCCAATTGGAACCCTCAACTTAAAACCCAACACCAACCTTTTTTTTTCTGGTGACACACATTTTGCAAATTGGGTTTTACCGTATATATATAGTTTTTTTTGGGCTACAGTATATTTTGTTGAAGCTTATGAAAAATGATGACCCAAAGAGGAGTCACAAAGGTGAAAAGGTAATGCATGATTGTTGTACAATTCTTCAAAATGTTTGATTCAATACCATGACATCGTGGCTTTTGTTGTTGTTGTTGTTGTTGTTGTTGTTGTTGTTGTTGTTGTTGTTGTTGTTGTTGTTGTTGTTGTTGTTGTTGTTGTTGTTGTTGTTGTTGTTGTTTGTTGTTGTTGTTGTTGTTGTTGTTGTTGTTTGTGTTNTGTTGTGTTGTGTTGTGTTCTGTTGTGTTGTGTTGTTGTTGTTGTTGTTGTTGTTGTTGTTGTTGTTGTTGTTGTTGTTGTTGTTGTTGTTGTTGTTGTTGTTGTTGTTGCTGTTGCTGTTGCTGTTGCTGCTGCTGCTGCTGCTGTTGTTGTCGTCTTGCGGGGAAGATTCCCAAAACCGAGTCCAGGAAAATCCCGGAGTGTCCCAATCTCCAACCAAAAAATCTGTTAGTGGAACTTCCACAAATCCAGACGCCACCTTCAGGCAACTTTTTTGCCTAAAAATTGCCTGACAGATTCACCCTCAATGGAGATCAAAAGAGCATTAAAAAACTCATGACCCTCCCTCAAACTAACATGGCCCCTGAAAATTGATGGTTGCTTCAGATGAATTTCCTTTTGGGGCCCTTTGCCTATTTCCAGGTGCTTTTGCTGTTAGTTTCAGGGAGGGTAACCAAATTAGTGTTTCCAAAAATAGTGGCACCCCCCAATCATCCATATATATTTTGATAGGTTTTTTTTCGGATTTTCCCTCATAAACCATCCATTTTGGGGTTACCCTTACTTTTGGAAACACCCAACTGGTCTTTCGTTTTCACGGTCTTTGGGTGCGCATTTTCGCTCGGTTGCCCTGGCAGCGAGGTACTACACTCAAGTGAAGCGTCTCGGCGGGATACCTCTGATAGATGAGGGACCTCGAAAAATTCAGGATTGCCACCTGGACCTCCCAAAGGGTGCCAAATGGTTTCAAGGGGTATCAATGAAACCATCCCTTAGGGTTTATTTGGCACCCCTTGTTGGAAGGTGCTGGCAGCGACAGGGAGATTTGCCAATGGGAGTTCGATTTTTTCCGTTGGAAGAGACAACTGTGCAGGTGGAGGGTTTTCGATTTTTTTCCCGGAAAACCAACGAAGTTGAAGGGCCGAAATGAAGAATTCAAATTGAAATGCTGTAAAATGCAAAACATGGCAGGTGGTCAAATTTCATCGCGACCGAACACACGACCCAAAAAAATCCAAAAGGTAGCGTTTCAGAAGGGAAATCCCCTTATTTGGGAAGGTCGGTGAAATATTCTGATTTGGCCAGATGGATGACAGATGGATGGTCACAGATTTGGGGTAATCTTTTTTCCATTGCCAGGTATCTGAATGCTTATAGATGGATGACACATGCGATCAAAACGCTGATCCTTGTAATTAGACTAGATGTAATTACACTCAAGAGGGTCGGGTACAAGAAAGTGATAGCAAACCCAATCATTTTGTCAAGCTCACACTTCACTGAATGCATTGCCATTCTTGTTTCTGGGAGAAGAGAATGTTTTTCTCGTATGTTGTCTTGGTCCCTGGGGATTTTGAACACATGTTCAGAGCAGGGTACCTTGGGGGATTGTGTTTTATCCCCCCCAAGTACCTCAAGAATTCCCTCTCTAAAGTATCCGAGGTGGTGGTTTCAAACACTTTATTTACCCCGATCTCTGCATAAGATTCCCATTTTGATTACTATTTTTCATGAAACAACCCTTAAAAAATGGTTGTTTAGAGTTCCAGGAATGTAACATGCAAACTAAACCAAAACTGTGTACGAAATCGTTTCCGACGCATCCTGGAAGATCCACCGCAACCAAGGGATGTCCATGTGCCACACATGGTGCCAGTACCTGTGCCTCCTCCTCCACGTCAAGTCATCACGCAACATGGCGGCGGTTTTACGTTGTCGTTGTGGTTGTTGTCGTTGTTGTGGTTGTTGTCGTTGTTGTTGTTGTTGTTGTTGTTGTCGTTGTCGTTGTTGTTGTTGTTGTTGTTGTTGTTGTTGTTGTTGTTGTGGTTGTTGTTGTTGTTGTGGTTGTTGTTGTTGTTGTTGTTGACGGGGGTAGTGTTGGTGCTCCTGATTGTTGTTTCTCTTAAGAGGCTATTTTCAAGACAACCAATAACTATCAATAACCAGGTGGTGGTTTGAAGCATTTTTTATTTTTTTACCGCTACCTACAAAGAGGATCCGATTTGACAAGCTTATTTTTCAAATGGGTTGAAACTGAGAAATGGGGAAATGATCCTACTGTAGTATTTTTCGGTGATTTTTTCCTTGTACCATGGTAAACCACCATTAAATTAAACCACCATTTGGGAGAATATGTCTTATTTTTTCCAAGCATCTTGAGCAAATCTCATTTTTTTTTCGGTACCCTAATTTTGAGCCATACATATATATATATATATAGGGATGCTTCCCCTCCCACAGTCACCATGATTTTAGACTTCACTTTCCACTGTTACTGGAAGAGGGAACACCATTGAAGACAAGAAAAAACAGTTGCCTTACAATGACCTTTCCCATGTTTTCCAGGTTGGTTTTGCTCAGTGGGGGTAGCTATATTTTGCAGGCTCTCAGATGTTCTTTTTTTTCTCCTTTTTGTGGGGTTTCTAAACACCACTCCACCTGACAAAAACAGAGGATTTGTTGAGGTTCCATTTTCCAACTTTTTTTTTAAAGTTATTTTTTTTGTCAAGGAAATATGAAAAACCACCTTTCCGTGTCTTCTGTTGAGCCGAGGCATAAAGTGATGGTGCACACTCATGCCTACAACTGCAACTCAGGCTTGGAAAAAAACGTGACTTCCGCGGATCGGTTGGATAGCAGCTAGCATTAGCAATGGCAGGGTTTTTTTCAATCCGATAAGCCCGGAGAAGGTGTTGATTTTTTCCAGCATGAAATTGGGTGGAAAATCCATTATGTGCAGTGTTAGGATATAACATCCAAATGGATATATATCCAAAGAGTGGTATACACATAGTTTTCCTTGTGGCCATACTTTTGAAATTGGCTCATTTGGTGGTTTTATGAATACTCCGAAAATTGTGGGGGAAGATGGGGATGCCGGATGCCCATTTTGCTGTGATTTCATATCTTTTTCAGATGGGTTGGGGGCAAAATCCCTTGCGATAATTCTCGCTAGATATGTCTGTCAGTGGTTCAGAAAGGGAAGTTTCGCATACTTTTTGCAACTCGAAGGTCAAACTTTGGGATTCTCACCCTTCCCAGGATTTCAGTCACCCACCCGGCGAATCTCCTATTTTTGGTATACGAGATTCCTAGAAACCTTGATGATTAGCTACTGCTACTGCGAGGGGGGAAATGTATCCCAAGGTTGCACTTAAACACTCAAATTCTGCGGGTTTTTGTGGTTGAGAGCGATTTTTGAAGGTAAACAAAAATTCCGATCTGGGGTGGATTGGTAGCGACCTGGACGACTGACCTTAAAAACAACAAGCCGAAGCACCGTGTTTAACGTGGAATTGGGGGTGGTTTCCTTACCCTGGAAACAATGGCCCCTTCAACAAGATCAGGTTGGTGCATGAAGGTCATGGTTCAGAACAGTCATCCATTCAAAAACCAACGGGGAAACTTGGTGTGCTTTCCCTGGATGAAAGACGAAGAATCTCTCTGGGTCCCAACCAAACCGGGGGCCGTTTTTGGCCAATTTTTCCGGGGATGTTTCGGGTTTCACATCTTCGCCCTTTGGATCTGGAAGGAGGCCTCTTGATGGAAAGGCCCAGATATCCTTGGATTGAAAACCCCCCCAGGATGCTGGCTCGTGGCCTAAAAAATGCCAATAATCCTGGTGGTTGACCGGTATATCCCGGCGTTTTTGTGGGGTAGATTCAATGGATATGTATCCCCGAAAACTAACGAATAAATACCCAAAGTGATGGGTTTTTGAAAAAGGTAACTCCCTCTAAAACATGGCAATTTTTTGGGTATCCATGTTAGATTTCTGGGGTGTACCGGTGTACCTCTTCACAACCTCCATGGTGGTTTTCGTTGGGTTTCCCCCCCAAAAAAATCTGGTTAAGCGACCAGGCCTGAGTGATTTTGTGCACACTTGGACGCGAGAGAAGAAGCGTTATTGCTGCTATCTTCGCAATGTGGCGTGCCACGTGAAGGTGCCAAACTGTTTGACAGATCGGGGAGGAAAGGTGGAACAGGGCCTAGTACGTAGTTGTTTAGGGTATATACTAGGGGAAGAAATCCTACCCAGGTATATAGGGATGATGATACACCATATTATAAGGATCCCTATTAAACAACCATTGTAGCGTTTGTTTTTGTTCCCACTTCATATAGGGAAGTCCTGAAAGTAAACTAAGCTTGGTATCAATTTGATTCCAGGGTGCTTAGCTCTATGACTCAAAGCAAAATGACTTTTGTATGATTGCAAAGGAAGCGAAACCTCTGAAGTTTAACTTGAAATCTCAAAAGGAGGCTTTGGTTAAAAGCAGATTTCCAGCTTTGGAAACCCTTGTTTACCTAGGTGGTTTTATTCAACCTTTTTTTTTGTTTCCACCCCGATCCCTGGCGAAATCAGCCAATTTGACGAGCATATTCTTCAAATGGGTTGGTTCAACCACCACCTGGTTAATGTTTTCAGGTTTCACGTGAAAACCTTGCCATTCATAATCTTAGAGAGACTCCACCAACTATGCATGAATATCCACTCATTTTTGCGGGAAGACGAAACGTGAAACTGTGAAACACAGTGAAACACATAGGACCGGCTCTTGGCAAAACCTTAGGCTTTGTAACTACTCATAAACTAACGCGGATATAAATTTTGGGGTTTTCTACCCCATATTGGTGGCCTTATAAATGAAATGGGTTTTCCTGGGGTTATTTCACGCTGAAATAAGTGGAGTTATTTTGCAGTACTTACAACTAGCTGACGGGGCCGCCCATTTTGTAGAAAGGATGAAGTGAGCAATGAAAACAGGGTTCCTAGTTTTTTAGGTTATAAAGGGGATTATACTACACACTTATATGGAGATTATAAGAAACCATTATAAGGATCCAGGATCCCCCAAAAAAACAACCAGGATCCAATGGTATCATCACCATTTTTGAATAGGAGATACATCTTCAAATGGATCCGAAAAAACCAAGCCGTTATGTTCGGATCCCTACTGTGGATGCTTCAGAAATCCCCTCCACCACCCACCTGAGATGTTTTTGGAAAAAACGTCGTATTTTATGGGATTTCAACTACCAACCTCAACTGGTGAAACAAGCCGTATTTCCATGGGAAACAACTGCATCCCCTCATGGTTCCGACCTCGCCTTAGGTGACCTATCGGACTCTCGGACTTGAACAGGGAAGGTTTTGCATCCATCCTAGGATGCAATGGGTGGCCAATGAAGGTTTAGGGGATGGGATTTCACTGCTAAAACATGTATTTAATCCTAGGAGGGGCCACGTCCAAGATTTTCGCATAGATTGGCTTTGGAAGAGGATTTCTTTGCCTAGGTTTTTTTTGGTTGGTGTTCCAAAAGGTGTCTTGAAAAGCATTCGAAACGTTTTTTTTTTTTTGCAGCTACTTTCTGTTGTTGTGATTTTTTTCCTGGGAGTGTAACTTGAGTAGTTAGAACAGGTGGTTCTCCTCCCAGCAACACAGGATTTTTACATTTTTAGGCTCGGGGATCCTTTTTTTCCTTCATGTGCCACTCTTACTGGGAGGGGTTTCGGCATCCGATCCCAAGGCCACACTACCACACCATCACGCACATCAAGCACGTCACGGTGCCTGTTCATGTGCCCATCCCTGCACCTCCCGCGAAAATCATCAACCACGTGGTGAACGTTCCGGTGCATGACTCTTGCTGCATTCATCAGTTTATACAGTGTTCTATATTGTTTTCTTGATGTTTTGCTAAAGTGATACAGTAACTATGTAGTAACTATATGACTATATATATACTTATGTACACAATAATTATATGTGGGAAAACTCAACTCTGACAATCACCTGGATGTCGAACAACAAAGCCATCTGGAAAGAAAACAATAGTTCCAGACGGTGGTTTCATATATATATATACATATATATATATATATATATATTGTATCATATATTTATGTTCACCCCGAAACTTGGGGAAGATTCCCATTTTGACTCATATTTTTCAAAGGGGTTGGTTCAACCACCAACTGCCATGCCGTCTCGGTGAACTCTTAAGAACGGGGGGAAAACACGCAAACTCTGAAAACCGGTAGGAAGACGTACGCCACAAGAACATTGGCAGGCATAGGAAAAGAAAAGATTCCTGACACTCCCTCAAACTAACAGCAGAAGCACCTGAAAATGGATGGCAAAGGAAGACGAATTCCTTTCCTTTTGGGGCAAACGGCCTATTTTCAGGTGCGAAATGTTAGTTTAGGGAGGGTAGTTCTTAACGCCATCATCTTTCATCAAAAGGAACATGTGGGCCACGCGAGAATACCCTATGACATCCGTATCTACATTACATCGGTCATTTCTCTCCAGCCTCACTTTGGAAGAAAATATTCTCGGGCATCCTTTTTGGAGGGAACAAATTTAGAGAGAACCACAATTCTGACCAAGGGCATTTAAAGTCTTAAGTGGTATTCCCACATCTTTACCCCTCTGAAAATGAAGAATTTGTCACCTGAAAAGAGACCATTCCAATGGTTGGACAATTTTCATCTTCCAACCATCAATTTTTCAGGGGGAAAACATATTACTGGGTGGTGGTTTCAAAAATATTTTTTATTTTCACCTTCGAACCATGGGGAAGATTCTTACCATTTTGACTTGCCAAAACATATGTTTCAGATGGGTTGGTGACAAACCACCAACTATATTAGTTTTTCAGCGAAGAAAAACATGGGAATTTGGCCCAGCACCACCCTTCTGCGACCTTGGAAGCTGATGGGCGATTCCTGATGCCACCTAGGATCCTCCACAAGTCATCAAAGTACCAGTACCTGGCCATCCTCATGTGGTGCCTTGGGAAAAAATGGAGGGATGTTGGTTGGTTGGTTGGTTGGTGGGTGGGTTGGTTGGTTGGTTGGTTGGTTGGTGGGTGGGTTGGTTGGTTGGTTGGTGGGTTGCTGTGCTTGCGAAAAAAAAAAAACCGTCAGTGATGGGAATCTGAGGTGAATAACCCTACAAAAATGATGGGCTTCATATATAACTGGGTGGTGGTTTCAAAGAATTTTTATTTTCACCCCTATTTAGGGGCATGATCCATTTTGACTTATATTTTTCAGATGGGTTGAAACCACCAACTAGGTATATAACTTATAACCTTTTGTTTTAGCAAGGCCAGCTATTTCCTGGCAGGTGGTGGCAAGGGTGGCCATTGGGGGGCGGTTTCTAAATTAAATCAGCAGGAATTTCTTCCTTCCCTAGGGGGACGTTTTTTTTTGTTCCTGGGTGTTTTCTATTTTTTCGGGTTTTGATGTTTTTCAAAACCTGGAGGTCTTATTCAAATTGTGGTGTCTCAATGATATTTTGGCTCCTAACAAAAATGCGTTTGAAGAGTTTCTTATCATTAAAAACAATCAATCAGCTATTTGTTTTAGAAATGACTTTTTGGCTTCTAAATGAGCATGTCTGATATACCCTACAGGGAAGGATCACATATCCCCTACCGTTTGGCACTTTTGAGTCGATGATTTTTCGTCACCCCTACCTATGCCGTGACCTGACCTGAACCGATGTTCGCATGAGTCGATGATTTTCCGAACTGCCCAATGTGGGAGATGTTCGTTCCCGGGTAACGGGTAAGCTTATCAGGTCACCATTTAGAATTACAACCAACAACTCATTTGGTTTTGAGGGGGGGAAAGAGCTATGAAACTTCCCCGGCTCGGTTGGGGTGCCGTGGAACCTTCCCGGAACCTGGATCTACCCCTGAGATTTGCGCCTTGAATTTCCACACATCTTTTGAAAAATGGTCGAAACAAGAAGGTGACATGACACAACTGAATTTTTCGTCGGGTGAAATTCGAAAAAAGGCGAACATGATATATATATATACTGTATATATATATATATATATCTACATAATATATTAGCTACTATTTACGTACGAAAGCTTTATGTCTTTTCAACTTTTCAGAAGCTGGTGACAACGCCGAAAAACATGAGCTTTATGTCAACAACCAAACATCTGGAGTTCCAGTCACCCTGGGTGTTCCAAAAAAAAATCCCACCAACCTCCCCCGCATTGCCAAAACGGAGGGAGCCAACCAAGCCGCATCCGATCCGCACCTTCCCCACCCGGTCATGTCACCTCCCCTCCTCCACGAGGTTCCCAAGTACGTGCATGAGAAGCACTACGTGCCGGTGCCCGAGCCAAGTCCTCCGACATATCACAAGGTACCAGTGCCAGTGCCAGTGAAGGAACCCGGTAAGGCGAGAATGGTCTGGGGGGGGAGGTTGGGGGAGTTGGATTGGAAGGGTGAAATTTTCGGTTGGGGGAAGGTGAGGAGGGTGGTTCACAAATCAGAAAAAACCCGAGAAAAATGATGGTGTTTTTGTGTGTGAGAAATTTTTGCGGACTCCTATCATATTTGTGATAAACCCTGCCAAATTTTCTTGGAAAGGGTTTTTGTTTGGAAGATATGGTTTTTTGTATAAATGAAAGAGGTGAAACATGGCTTACCCTCCCTAAAATTAATAGTTTGCCCCTGGAAATAGGCCAAACACCCACAACAAAAAAGTCGGATCGTTTCCGAATCATCCTCAATAGATATTAACGATACTGTACCCAAAAAATTGAGCAATGAATAAAACCGTGGTTGTTTAGGGTATATATAAGGGCAGAAATCCTACGCAGTTAATATGTGGATTATTTCATAAACCATGAAATAAGGATCCCGATTATCCCAACCAGGATTCAATGGAACTTAATCCGGCCGTTTTTTTTTTGTGGCTCAACTAATTACCAAGGGAAGGCAGCAGGTTAGGGCAGTTTTCCGTACTTAGAAGCCGACACTTTTCCAAGGTTTTGGTGTTCCAAGGTGGGAGGCCCCTTAACAGATAGAAGGGCCCCAAAACTCCACCAAAAGGGGGTGAAACAAGGAGTTATAAGTTACACCCCCCCCCGAAATTTAACAGCAAGTTCGCCCCTGAAAAATTAAAAGGGTTGGTTCAGATGATCCTTTCCTTTTGGGGCCCGGATTGCCTTATTTTTAGGGGCAAACTGTTACCCCTCCAGGGAACGGATACATATCCCATCAGAAATGGCACCTTTGAAGATGATTTTCCCAACTTCCCCAGCTGGGATATGTTAGTTTCCCTGGAGGGTACACACCAAAAAAAAACCATGAAAAAACCCATGGGAGTTTTGAAGAGTTTCGCTCCTATCCTTGAGGCCTGTTAGCGTGACCTGGGGGCGGGCTATGTTAAATTTCTGGGGGGTGAAATAACTAAACCCCCAGGAAGGCATACCCAGTTATCAAGGTGGCCGGCCCCAGGTGATCAAGGTGCCGGTCCCGATGCCACCTGCCACGATCGTCAAGAACAAGGTGACCGTTTTGGGGTGGGGTTCGCCACCGCCAAAAAATGGAGTCGTTGCCAATGGGAAACCACATAAAACCTTCCAGTTTTAGGGGGTTTATAACCAGTATATACCCATATTTTTGGGGGTGTAAAACCCTTCATTTTTCTATGGGTTTTGGAGTCTAAGGGTGGGTGATATGTGAGTAAAAACATCTGGCAAGGTCTCATGACTTATGATGTATTTGATGCTTGCTTTGTGTGTGTGTCTGTTGTATCTTTTTTTGGTTTGCCATCTTTTTTGGATGGGTTGCGGTGGGTGGGGGGGAAGTTTTGGGAAAAAGGGAAGGTCAGATTCCAGATATCCTTAACAAGAGGTCATTTAGGAGGAGTCAGCTTGCTATTTGAGATCATGAGTAGGTCAGTACGTGGTTTTTGTTGACATTTTGGTTAAGACCCCCGCGCACCTATGGAGGATTTTGTTTTTAAAATGTTTCTTGAAGAGATAGAAACCAAAAAGGCATGTTGGCCTCCGGATAACTAACATCACCAGCTGGAAAGTCACCATTTTTGAATAGGAGATAAGTGGTGGTTTCGAATATTTTGTATTTTCAATCCGAACCATGGGGTTTCATGATCCAATTTGACTTGCGCATATGTTTTTTTCAGATGGGGCGTTGCTGGTTCGTAGCTTCCAGCGAATCTAGTTTTCATTGGAAAAGTTGGACTTTTCTAGCTAGTCATTCCTTACTTTTCAGTAGTGGTGCCACCAAGTGAGTGAAAAAATTCTGGTTGTTTAGGTTATATAGGGGATTACAATACGTCATAGTAAGGGATTTTTTCGTGGCTTAAGTGTCACATTCCCCCCGGAAGTTCTTATTGACTTGTGCAGCTGCAAACATGACTTGTGAAAGAGACCCGGAAATCTCCACTGAAAAACCCATGATCCAAACCACGCGATCCGGGTCGCGCCAAATGATCCAAACCACGCCGAGTCCTGCTGCAGGTGATCTACAGGACTCGTCACGTGAAGGTGAAACACATCTACGACTGCAAAGCTGGTTACAGCAATTGGAGACTCGGCGATTGGAATCGATTGGAATTTGTTGAATGCTTTTTTTTGGTACCTTTTTTGGACCGTCCCTAAAGATAACATAAAAAGGTCCAAATTCCCCAATAAAGGGTATATGTACATATGTTTATGAATAAGAAATAGTATATACATTACATGTAGTGTGATATATTTGAACAGTTTGTAAGGGAGCAACAAGTCCAAAATGGCGACAGTAGTAGGGCATATCTTTTCACAAATGGACTTGACTTTGTTTCAGCTGCCTAAGGGTTAAGAATATGTTGATAAAGTCTTGCCGCTTGGAAAAGTAAGATACTAAATAGTCACTTCCACTTGCCAAGAGAGATATGTCAAAAACGGTCCGCGATGTTTGTTGGAAAAATGCATTTCTTTTTGTAGATTTGTTTATTTTTCTTGGGACCCAAACTAGGTGGTCCTTTCAGTTTTTTAAATTGTCACCCGGAACCATGGAGTTTCATGATCCAATTTGGCTTGCGCATATATTTTTTTAAAGTTCAACCATCAACTATAGATAACTACTATATTGAGAATTACTGAACTCAAAGGTCAAGCAACATGAAGTTTCACAGAGTGAAAAGCAACATGAAACGCAAAAAAATATCTCCCTGAAACTAACAGTTTGGCCACAGGCTGAAACCCAACAGGATCATATTCCAACCATTGATTTTTAGGAGGCGAACTTCCAAGGAAGTTACAACACACCCTGATATTGCACCCCCCAGGCAATTCCCCGTTCGAACCATGAAAGGAATCCCTTTATAGCCTGTTGGTAAAGGTTGCTTGGGGTGTGTTCCAAAGGTGTTGAAACAACCTAGGCAAGCCGGTTGGTCCAGTGGCAAGAAGAGTTGGTGTTGTAGCCATGAAAGCCGAGGTTGCCCAGGCGGGGTCAATTTGGCGGAAGTTACCCTTGAAGGTTTAGAAAAGAGCATATAAAAAACTCAACACTTGAAGGTGTCGAAGTTCAAGTTGTGTTTTTTTATATAAAAAAGCAAAAAACCATGGAGACAAACGGGTTGGTTCGCTTCGTTCGGTTGATTCCTGATGTACAAAGAAGGAATGAGATTCCTAGCAACCACCAAAAATCTGCCTGGAACATACCCAAAACGCCTAAAATTCCAAGCAGATGAAGATGTTTAAAGTCTAACATGGGTCCATGGGTAGAAATTGTGTCGTCGTGCAGAGTCTTATACTTCTTGTGGAGGGTTTTCCATGGCCAAGGCCAAACACCTGTTGTCAAACCTTTTTTTTTGGTGTTTTTTGCAGACGTTTTGGTGTTTCAGAGGGTCAAGGATTGAGGTTGTTCACCAATTTGGAGATGTGGTCGTCAAGATGTAATATTCGAGTGGGTTGACTTTTTAGATTTATGTCCAGCAAAAGCTTGAGCGTTGAAGAAATCGCAATAATAGGAACTTTCCCAACAAAGTGTGCGATCGGGTCTAAACTCCCGTTTATTTCCATAGGATAGGGGATGGTCATCAACCCAATAGTAGGGTCTATATACCCAATGTGTAAGGATTCCCTATTGAGTGTGGCCAGTCCCCATATATCGACTTTTGACCCTGGCACATGAGGACTTGCAGAACGTTAACACGATGCCGCATGATTGAAAATCGAATCCTTGTGGTTTTCTGCTTCCGTTCTGGTGATCTAACATCACAAATGAAATCCTTTCATTTCAATAGGAAATCTAGGTGGTGCTTTCAATTTTTTTTTGTATTTTTCATCCAAAAAACCATGGGGGTTTCATGATCCAATTTGACTACAGCAACATTTTTCGAATGGGTTGGTGAGAAACCACCAACCTGATCGACTCAGTCAGATTTCCATTAGTCCCTCCCGACATGCTAGATTACTGGAGGCAAGGAGTAGCTGAGTAGCCGCAGCCGAAAAACAGCAAAGTTGGGTTGAAGAACTTTGATTTTGAGTATAATTTTGGGTTGCTGATTGGATAGTCCCAAGAAAACCTGGAAGATGGAGGCATCCCCAACTATCATGATGTGTTCTTTTTTTGCAAGAAAAAAACCCATGCTTTTGGAAAATGGCTAAAACAACCTTTGGCCTAAAAACACAACTCGGCATGATTCAACAATGTGTTGAGATCTTCATTCATAGGGACGTTTTCCGGGACTCCACCTTGCGGTGAAACTGATCAACCCTAGTCGGCCTGACCGTTAACCTTCCCGGATGTAATAAATCCTTGCAATCGGCAGGTGATCATTCTGGACAACTGACCAAGACAATTGTCACTCATGTGACGCAACACGAGGGACCATCCTACTACAGTCACCATCACTACACCACTGGTGGTCACCACTACTACACCAGTGATCACTACGATTCTCATTATGGCACGCATCACTATGACTCTGGTTATGGCACGCATCACTATGACTCTGGTTATGGCCATGGCCATACTGTTGTTCATGTCCATCATTATCACTATCATCCAGTCACAACTGGGTCCCATGGTTCTTCACACTACTCCGACTCTATGGAAGACCTGTCGAAATACGCGGACGACGATCACATGGTGTCTTGGTGTAAACATGGATGGACAGAAGACGACTCTTTTTGCAGTAAAGCAAGTAAAGCAAGTCCCTTCACAATTGGGTGATATCATTTCCAGAGTCAATTGCGCATATGACTCACATGTGTGTATCAGTTGCGTTTAATTTTTCTATCTATGTATAGCTCGGAAAAAGTGCATACATACTGCATTGTACTCTGCCGTGCAAGTATATATTAGAACACAAAACATACGCATGAGTCTATATCATATACACACGCTGTATATCATGTATATCCTTATCCACACGCACATGGTATATGGTATATTCTATAGTGTATAGCTCCTATATACATACATACATACATATGTCATATGTATATATACATACACATATTTTATGTATATATGTATGACACACCGTGTACGCACTATCAATAATCATGTGTAGAGGTATAGAATGATATAAAGATATCTGCAGTATATCGTGTAATTGTATGGTATATGTATCACGAACATGTTACAGATAGAAGAATCTTATAAATTTATCGCTGTATCACACACGAAGTAGGTGTAGCACATTAGATGTTTTGTATATGGTTTATATGCATGCGCATTAGGTTCCATTATGTATGTTTTTAATTATTTTTATATTCCATACATATCCCACACACACACAGTATACTTTAATAGCACGTCGCATGATACATTCATAAATGGATAAATAAATACATAGATATAAACATATCTATCCAAATATGCATACTATGCACATGCGTTCTTGTTTCAATCTGATGCACATTTTGATATATTACATACATACATACATGCATGCATGCATGCATGCATGCATGCATACACACATACATACATACGTACCTACCTACCTACATGCATACATACGTACATACATACACACATACATACATCCATAGATACATGCATAGATACATGCATAGA
>DF240526.1:103215-113409 GCA_000507305.1 Breviolum minutum Mf 1.05b.01 | reverse complement strand
GGCAGTATGACATGTAAAGTACAAAGTATGACACTATATGTGTGGGAGAAAAGTGGATATTTCA
Source organism: Breviolum minutum Mf 1.05b.01 (assembly GCA_000507305.1). NCBI lineage: Eukaryota > Dinophyceae > Suessiales > Symbiodiniaceae > Breviolum > Breviolum minutum. The sequence goes on along the minus strand of DF240526.1, from coordinate 113,345 downwards.
CACAACAACAACAACAACAACAACAACAACAACAACAACAACAACAACAACAACAACAACAACGACAACAACGACAACAGCAACAACAGCAACAACAACAACATCCTAGACTGACCCCATAAAAATGAAAACAAGGTTCACTGGGTTCACCAAGGAGCAAGCCTTTTGGAGATGGGAGGCTGCTACACAGCTGATCCCTCAGGTCTTTCGAACCAGCATTTGGAGGTCACATGTTGGTCATTCACCAAGGACCTTTGACGACCTGTGGCAAAGCCTGCGCCTTTTTGAACCTTTGTTGTCAAACGAACTTCTTGCCTTCTTTGGAAAGAAACGGCGCTGTTTTTTTTTTCTCCTTCTACTTTTTGTTGACACGATAAGGGTTGTTCTGGGCCGAGGTTCGGGAAATGAAGTGACGCCTGACTTTTTTACACTTGCGTCGATGACAACCATTCTACAGGACTTGGATGGTGCAGGAAAATCACGTAAAGCCATTGTAAAGCCATGAAGCGTTTGTCCATGTTTGTCCAGTGCTACAATGGAAGGATGGTTTTGACCGACATTTGCAGTATCAGAAATGTGTAAAGTTTAAAGCTGTTCATTTGATACTCGTTCGAACGAAAAACTTCGCAGGGCTTCGCCCAATGGGAGCAAGCTCTCCAACTGGTTCAAACACATGGGACAAAAGGCTGGAGTTTGACCTCGCTCCTTACCAGCCTCCACCTGCAAATACATCATCCATGCAGGTTTGGATGACTCGGGAGATGCATCGAGGCCATTGCTGTTTCGAGTTAAACTTTGGTGGGCAAATTTGTGGGTAACACATCCTACACTTAAACAAATGGCCATTGGGAATTTCAATAGTTGATCATATATGGTTATCCCCGCAGATGTTTATGGGTTGTATATCCACTAATTATATGCACCGTAGATATTTAGTGGCTTGGAACATCTACCTCTAAAAATGGGCGCGTCCACCGAAACGGTCCTCGTTTCACGAATCCCACGGAATCCCGACCGACTCCCACGACGTCACGGTCCGAATCTCCCAGTGCACCGATGCTCCAAGCCCTGGTGGCTGCAGCGGAACGTGCAAAGTGCTGGGAGCAGAGCTTGGATTTGCTTTGGTGGATCCAGGCCTCGGCCTCGGGGGAATCGAAACTTCATGATCCACGGAAATTCATGAAGCCTAATGATTAAGGGGTGGAGGGGTGGTGTTTTTGTGTGTATTTTTATATTTGTTTTCCTATGTGTTTTTTTTTTCCGGAAAGTTGTGATGTTTTTTGTGGTGTGATGTTTCTGGATGTTCTAGGTTGAGGAAAATGGTGTGGCAACTGCCATGTTGTAGGTAGTATGTGTGCAGCTTGCGTTTGTAGGCATTTGGAATTGAAAGCATGGCTTCAAGCGTTGCCTCTGCTGCGATCTTAGTTCCTAGGAGCCATTCAAAGATCAGCTAATAACAGGTGACTGGGGACTGGTGGCAGACAACACCAGGGACTGCATCCATTGAACTAAGGCAACAGCAGCTTTGTCCGAAGGGAAGCAATGGCAACGAGCTTTAGGTGATGGCTTCTTGGAGTCACTCAAGAGTATATTGCTATGGTTGGCACCATGGAATTTTTGCAGGTTGCACTTCCCTGGCGGCATCCTCCACACCAATAGTGAAAATCTCGGCTGCTTTTACCAAAAAGCCCGATGATATCTTTGAAATAGTTTGAAATGCTCAGGTAATGAATTCCGCCATCACTGCGCAAGGACGAGGTCACCCTTGGTGGGTTGGTTTTTTGTTTGGATGTTTGGGGAGTGCGAGTCAACAATGCAAGTGCACTGTGCTAACAACATTTAGTAAATGTAATACGGTGGCGTTTTGAAACTGTTGAGTGATCATTCTTGGCTTTAAAAAGGTCCGCAACTCCTGACACCTGTCATTTTCCAAAAATGCTGCGTCTGTTGAATTTGAATAATAGGTCAGGTACGGTACAACCATTCTGGAAGAATATTTTGTCGGAGTCTTTTGCACACAAAGGCACAATCTATCTTATATGCAGGTGTAAAAAAATATATGTACATATAGACATATATATATAATTATATATATACATATTAATATATTTGGATGTACTAAGATGTATATATTAATTAGATTTTTCATCGGAACATGTTAGGACCCATTTGATATCCGAACGATTGGCCACCCCACGCCAGGTGGCCAATGGCACTTGGCGCTTTCAGCCTTGCAAAATTTGGTGGAAACGACGCTGCAGGTAGGGCTGTGATGGCGTGTCTTTTACAAAGTTGAGCAGATCATGAATAATAGATGAGTCCTTTTTGGGAATTCAAAAGTTTATGTTAATCTGTAGTTCATAGCAAACATCATAAAGCACATCATTTCAATTTGCCGTATTTCAATGAAGATGCCTGTTTTGGAGTCAAATGTTTGATCGCTTGGATGCTTTCACCCCCAGGTGGATGCCTTTACATTCACCTCGGCAATTAGTGCATGCGAAAAGGCCAGGATCAGGGTGGACCAGAAGGTGCTATTCCAAATTGGCGATCCAAAATGCCATTCCATGCAGATGAACACCTTTTACCTCCTGGAAGTTCAATTTTTTTGTTTAAGCATCATGAATTTGGAGAAAGTTCTCCCAAACTGCAAGATTATCATGTACAACATTATGGGTAAAAATATCGTCATCCAGGAGTCATCCATCTATCATCTTTTATTTCTTGCTGCTTCCTTCACACATGCGAATCGCCGGCTTACCCGCCGAAACCGCATGGAGCTTCCATGGAGCTTCAGAAGCTTCAAAAGTTACCAGAGGTGAACCAAAGAAAGGCCGGAAAACGGTCAAAAGTGATGCGGAAAGAAAGGAAGTTTTTAACAGATTTGGATGGATATAATACAATCAAGTGATCTAATGGTATTGTTGAGTGTATTTTTTTGATGTTGAAGTTTTGAAAATTCGGAGAACCTCCCGATTTTTTTTTATAATTCGAATGAGTTTCCAGGACAATTTGTTTAGTTTTAAATTTCACACTTAAGCATAGGAGGATTTTCAACATGTTTGCCACCGAGTTTCATTGAATAAAACACCTTGGAGGTGCAAGATGTGCTGGCCACGGCAGTTTCAGAATGGACACGTCGGCCGAAAGTAGCTACACAATTTCTGAGGACCTTGGCACGATGTGATCACCCAGAGCTAGGAAAATTGGTTCGAACAATTCTGATGGTGATGCAAGAGTCTCAAGTACAAGTGCCTTGGGTTAAGGACATTGAGTGTTTCAATAAATAATTGTTTTGGGGGATGTTTTGGAGTTTGGCGATGTATATGCACTACTTTTTTTTTTAGTGAACATGTTAACTTTATAAGAAAAGAACAACTGCATGAAGTTAGCCAAGTTCGTTCGTTGAAACAAGATGAACCTTGATGTGAGGTCAATGTCTACCACTATGGTGCAGCCATGTCAGTTTATGAGCGCCTAAAAAGTTGGGAGGAAGCTCTGGATTTGTTGTTCTTCATGCGCCAGCAGCTTGCTTCAAGATTTTACTGGCAAAATGTGTTTTTGGTGGGCAGATGGATTGAACTGAATTCATGTGGTATAACTTTGTTTAGAGATTTTGAAGCTATACACTTCCCAATAGCAAGTACCTGAAAGGAAGCGGGGGCGTGTTTTTTAGAGGGTCATAGTGTCAAGTTGTGGCTACAGGACTCGAGTTTGGCCAGATCTCATCACCTACAACACAGCCATCAGTGCTTGCTCCAAGGGGCAATGGCAAATCGCACTTTTGCTCCTTGAAGATCTGATTGGCAAAGAGGTGGTGGACTGTGTGAGCTACAACTCAGCGGTGTCTGCTTGCTGTGGAGGAAGTCAATGGGAGATAGCCTTTCACATCTTGCAGATGATGACTCTGAACCATGTCCTGCCTGATAGCATTACGCTACATGTCCCCATTATGTCATTTGAGTAATTCTAAACTTGACTCGTCATGAGTCATGAGTATGTATGAGTCGCCCTTGGCCTCCAACTTTCAAGTCGCTTGTGTGTTTTGTACCAAGGTTCAATGGAGTAATGGCCGCATGCAGCAAGGTGGGAAGATGGCAATTTTCGCTTCATTTTTTGGATGCTATGTCTGCAGCACGACCAAGCCCTAGTCAATTTAGCTATGGCACTGCCCTTGATGCCTGCAGCTGCCATACAGACCTTTGGCATAAAGCCTTGGCCATGCTCAGAGAAGTGTCCCAGGCACCATTTATGGAAAAACTGTGTGGAAAGCGGAAAGTTTTGTTTAAAGAAATTGCAGGTTTCTACTGGGAACATCAACGGCTATTGTTGGGATGGGTTCTAGTGGTAAGTGGCAACGCATAAATAGTACCCACATCAGTGCAGACACGGATGAGGCATAGTTGTTTGATTTGCTGTAAACCGCATCAAATTACAAGCAGGTCACCCTGAAGACAAATGCCATCATGTTGGGAGCAGCTGTGAGTGCATGCGACAAAGCTGAAAAGTGGCAGGAGGCACTGCTGTTGTTACACAAGATGGCTCAGAAAGAACTTGCCCCTGACAACATTGCAGCTACTGCTACCCTTAGCTCATGTGCTGGTGCTAGTCAATGGGAGTTGGCCATTCACTTTTTCAATCACTTCCATTTGTGGAAACTTACCATCGATGAAGTCATGTACAGCTGCTGTATCAAAGCCTGCGCCAAAGGTGCGCAGGTGCAAAAATCGTTTCAATTACTTGCCACCATGCAACTACAGAAAGTCATGCCCAATGAGATTTGTTTTACTGCAACTTGGCTTTTATTTGAAGGGTTTTGGGTTCTGCTTGGGGAATACATTTGGCTTGTTTGATGCCTATTATGATATTATTGCGTGTGTTTTATGTGTTTTTGATAGCATTGGTTACTCCATGTTACTCCTGTAGGGTGTTGTTGCTGCCGCTGGATCAAGACAGACACAGCACCGAAAACGCAGTGCCCCCTTTCGCTGACTAAGGCGGCCGCTGTCGCGTGTAAAGATCCTGGGCAATGGCGGAGTGCTCTAGCTCTCTTAGACCACTGCTTTCAGCAGAGGCTAGTGCCTAATGAAATTTTGTACGAGGTTGCCATTACAAGCAGCCAGCAGGCAAATTACTTGCGCCCTGCAATTTTGTTACTGGAAAGTCTATCAGCAAGGACTACCAGCAGCCTCAGTGCAGAAAAAACTGCGGAGCATGGATCTCATGGATGTAGCATGTGCATGGTTTTTGTAGGTTTTGTTTTCGTTTGACTGCTTTGTATACTTGTTCATTTGTTTTTGTTGGGAAAGTCTTGGTCTCTTGCTTCCTCACCAGGGGGCATGGGAATTCAGTCTGCAAATCTTGCCAGTGGCTAAGCATACACCGAAGACTCTGAGAGTCTCCAAGTAGCAAAGGTGAATGAGTTTCCTCCAAGGTCAGCACAGGCGAATTCGCGCCTGCCAAGGGAGTGGCCTATTTTGAATGCAGTCTTCTGCTGAGTTTTTGCAGGAAATCTGCACGACCACGATGCAGACGTCTTGCAGAATTTAACCTTTGACCAGTTGAGTTTGTTTCACTTGGTTTATTGACAGGTCATCAAGGCCACTTCAAGGCTTACGCAATCAAGCTCCGTCCAAGAAGATTTGATGCAAAAGCTGAGGCGGTGAGCAGTTGCGGAACTGGCAGGCGACCAAAGCAATGTAATTACTATGTTTATAATGCTCTGTAGTTGCTTTGCATAAAGAGATCATGAGGGTCACAATGCGGTGAGAAGACATTCGAGTCATTCCAGTCATTTGACGTCCGACTTTAGCTCAGATCCATGAAGTGAATTCACCGCTTCTTTTGAGGAGCTGGCGGCATCCTTTTGAACTCCTATGTGGATCCCTGTGTAACATGGAAACATCGGAAGTGTTTCGCTCAGTGGGATTTTCCCTTAGCTTCTTAGATCGACACTTGAATGTCAATATGAAAGCTAAGGAGAGTCAACCAGGTGTTGCAGCGGCTCTGTCGGTGTCTTACGAAGATAAAAATGTAGAGCAAACGACGAAACCCACGCACCTTCAAATCTGACTAAGTCCCGACATGTCTGAAATTTCAACTCTTCAGCTGCGAAGTTTTGCCACCATAACCCTGGCCCTTGGGTAGGGATTTCTGGCAGCTTGGCATGACTGAGCCCTCAGGTTGGTCATTGTTGAAGAGCAACAGTGGGAACTGGCATCTCTGTTGATTGAAGAGTTAGCATTTAGGACTGCCACATGAAGCTGGCGAATGGGGGAGCTGTGTTGAACATGTAGGTGGGTTTTTCCTGTCCAGATTGCATTTGTAGGGTGATGATCATCCTTTCGTATGATGTGTAATAGAAGGAGTATTTCTGTGTGTGTTTTCATAGTCAGTAAATTTTGATCACCTCCACTTGATTGAAGTTGACAGTTCATTCGAGTATATAATCTATATATATATATATTATTAGGACAACAATCAAAGCCGTTCCGCTACTTGTTTCTGTTTCAATGACCATTTGGCCACAGAGGAGTCTCGAGACTGACATGGGAAGCTGCGGTCCTTTGCTGTCCTTAGCTCACCGGAAGTTTTACAACCGCCATGATTGTCCGTTCATGGCTGCTTAACCGGTGCTCCCGTGTGCTTAGGACTCACTGTGAACAAGAAGGAGCCATGCAAAAGAGCTTCTCCAGAACCTGAACCTGGCCATTTTTTCATAATTAGTAAGATCTTGGTAGAGAGTAGATACCGAAAATTATGTTAGAAAATTGAGGCCAAGAAATCATTCAGCCTCCCATCAAGTTGATATATGTCGTCATGGTCAACTTAACCCACTTTTTTGGTGAATTCCTTTCGTTTTGTCATGTTTCTTCAGGACTTGTTGGACAAGAAGCTGGTCTATTGCTGGCCTTCAAAGGTTTAGGTCTAGACGTCATGCACTCAACATCCTTGGGGCACAAGTTTGCTGAAGGCAGTTGGATTTATTCCAAGGCACAAGCGCAACTTGCAGCACAACTTCACCCAAACCAACAGAGGATAAAAAGGGGGAGTTAGACCTGGTCCAGTCTTGGCAAATGTTTGATACAGCAACTCACGCTGTTTTTTTCTATGCAACGTTGTCATGATTTTTCATCCATTATCTCTAGAGTTCTGACCTAAAAAAACAGTTGCGTTGGAGATTTTGAGCCACACATCTTTTGTGCCTTGCAATCTCAAGAACAGAGTAGTCCCCCTCTAAACCATGGAGGCAAGGTAGGAAAGAGATGGCTGAAAATGGCGGTGCCACGGTGGACACGCTACCCGGACACGGACGCCTTACGGCGAAGTTTTGAGCTCCCTTCAGAGAGCAAGTGGGTTGCTTCCTCACTTCTTATGTAGATTTTAATGTTTTGAGCCCGAGTGCAGTTCAAACCCCACAAAGAAAATTGGGAAAGGCTCTCTTGGATGGTGTTCTTCTAATGGTGTTTTTGATTTGTTGATTTTTTCAGCTTTATCTTTAATAACCTAAAATTGCGTCAGGGAATGTTTCTTTCAAATTCCTGACCCAATCAGGTTGGGTTCAGCTCCAATTCACCGACCGAGCCCCGTTTCGATTCCTGCCGTTTGCCTGCCCTGCCGGGCAAGCTCCTGCGTCCGCGGCGGACGCGCTCGGGACGGCCCAGTAGCAGAGCCAGCAGATCAGCCAAGGCAAAGGCACGAGCATCCTTTGGGCAGAAAGGTGGTAAAGCACAATGTGAAGAGAAGGCCTGGTGTGTTGAACGAAATTTGTAAAATTTGTATAATACATGATAGTACATATGCCTGTATATTTTGGGGATAAGGATATATAATCTACTGTGTCTCGTAATTTTCATTGAAGCTGTGGTCAGGTAGTCTGAAGAAATATGTTTGTTTCAGGACTTTGTCGATGTTCTTAAGAGCTGATATATTACTTGTTGACATTTAGATCATTATGAGATGCTTCCCACCCTTGATCCTTCACAGCTGAAACCTCTCACAGAGAAGCTGCCAGGAGAGACTCCAGGATGCTCGACCCAGTTCCTGGGCGAGTGATTGGTCGTTACCATCACCCCGGAATGATGACATGCTTTCAGCATCTGCCGTCTTGCGAGCAGCTTTGACGGGAAGCTTTTTGGACTTGGATGATGAAAGCCTGGATTTACAGATGCTTGAACTGTGGAAGATTGTGGAACTGTTTCTCTTTTCAGTCTTTGCAGCTGGGTCATGGTAATATCGTCTCCCTCCATGTTATTTTTGGTGCTGTTCCCATGTTCCGAGTCAACATCTGAGGATCTCATCGGATCCACCGTATACCTGGAGTCCATTTTCAAGTAGTCAGGATGAAAATCAGTCCAAATGTGCCTCTCCATCGGAAGATGATTTTCACCTCAATGCCCATTTGATGCGCTTTGCCTCAAATGCCCGTGGGGAGCGTGTGCCATTAAGCACGCTACAGCTGCTTGGTGAAACAGCACCAGATGTTCTGAAAAGCCAGTGAAAACACCCAATAAACTTCCAAGTGCTGAGGTTGCTCGAAGCAGAAGTTGCAAGCCAGAGCGGCAAAGGTGAAGAAACATGTAGTCGATATCGCCTGCCCAGTGACCGCAGTGACCGACTCCCCTGCATTGAAGGACATGGAGCTCAATGGGAAAGATCTTCATTGAGGGTAGATTGTGAGATATAAAAGTGGACCGTCTCCAAGTAGTGGTTTGACGTTTTAACATGAAGGGCTTCGAGAACATGAAATGGCGACTTCATACGACTTCAGTAAGTTTTGAAACTAGGGGAAAGCATAGAAAAGCTTGGTGTTGAGATCTTCGGGAAGCAAAAAGGTGAAGATCCTGCGAGGGAACCTGAGCCGCAGGACGCTCTAAAGCCGCCACAGAGATTTCGAGAGCGGCTGATGGTGCTGATAGACTCCCTGAGCCAGTTGGAGAGCCTAGAAATCTGGCATAATAAATGATCTGATATTGAGAAGGTGAGAGTTTGGCAAGACTAATCTGATAGCTTTCCACGTGAGATGCTTGAGCCATGTCTTTCTCTGACTTGGAGTTGGATTCATGGTTTTTGATGGTTCTGGTCATTTTGTTCCATTTTTCCATGCGTTTCATGAATCATGAGGTTGCCAGTAGGTCTTCCATGTGTGCACCTGCTGTCTGTGCAAGGCAATGAGCCAATGTCGGCCAGGGAGGAAGCTACCTTCTTATCTCCGACCACGTCAGACTGAGGTGGGCGGGGGTTGTTCCAGCCGTGGGAAAATTGTGGGTTGGAAACATACTTAACCATACTTGCCTGTATACATGGACCCGAGAAGGCATGTAGATACATGGGCCTTGTTGAAGATCCAATCCTAAGGTAGCTGTTTTTGTAGGCTGCTGGTTTTGGGGGGCATGCCTTGTAGGCTCAAAAGATGCCAGACAAAGAAGGGCGGAACTCTTCCAGACCAAGAAAGCCATATGTTCGGAAGCCCCAGCAGGGCATTTTACAGCATCCAATGTGGATGACCAACAGACACTAAAACCTTTTTTGACAATTGCAAGGCAAGGAAGCTGCAGAGAGCCCAGTTACACCGACATGTTTAGAATTTTTGTTGCTCCTTTTGATACCAGATCTTATTCAATTCCGTCATGACAGGTCGGTTTCTTGAAGAAGAGAAACCCTGACAGATCTGACAGTGCATGCAGTTAATTCACGATGCAGCGTTCACGCTGGCAACAGCGCTTAAGCAATGGCCTGCGTCGTTCTTATTGGACTATTGGAAGATGCCGCATGCATCCCAGGGTCCCAGAATTTGAGTTCAGAGTGCATTCAACATGATCGCATTCGCAAGCCAATGACGTTTCACCGAATGGTTCATTAATTGGTAACGACTGACGGATGGAAAAAAAAAAAGATAATGATAAATAAGAGATAATTATAAATAATTGGTATTATCCAGATTCTATATTATATATATCCGTAAATTCATAAATCCACAGAAAAAAATATGGATATTTTTTTTATCAATAGATCTAGATTATTAAATCTGAAATATATTATGACTAAATAGATTTTGATAAGCAAAATATTTTTTTTAATAATATGTTTTTTTTGATATAATATTTTTAGTATTTTAAAATATTGATTTA